>JAODAL010005480.1:0-143174 GCA_025379985.1 Phyllomedusa bahiana
AGACGAAAGGGTGAAACCCTCATTTCCCCCCAAACCTTTTCAGAAAAGCCCGGCAGGGGTCATACATCTATTTTCTGGAATGATTTGAGCACGTGTCCTCAACCCCCTTTAAAAAACCATGAAGGGGTCCTTGTTTTATTTTTTAAACCTGTCCCTTTTTTAAACCCTTGGGAGTTCTTGACCAGGAGGTTGGGAGCTCATTTCAGGTTTTTGGCAAACTTCTTAACGTCCAGAAACCCTCTTTTAGTAGAACAAAAAATTTTTTTTTTTTCATATCCCCCAAGAGTTCTTTTCCATGAATGCCCTGTTGAACTTCCAAATGACAAATATAAGAGAGTCTAAGAGCAGAAAACCCAAAATTTAACCCATCTGTTTCCCCATTTACACCCCAGACCCTGTAACCCTAACGGTTCCCCCGGGGTACTAAAAATGGGAAAAATTTTCAAATTTGGGTTTTAAATTTACCCCTTTTTTGGTTTTGATTAAGTTTTTTAGGGCACACCAATTTACCCTGTATTCCCCCCTTTAAAACTGAATACTTTAAAATTGTTTAAAAAAGGGGATTTCTTCATTGTTGCCCATGAGGGGAAAAAATTCCAAAAATTTACCAAAAATGTGAGTGGGGGTTCCCCCACTTTTTTTTGAGAAATGTAAAATACAAAATTAAAAAGGGTAAAGCAGTAACCCCAAGCCACATAAGATGGAAGGCTTTCCCAACCCCCCCCCGGGGGTTTTTTGAGGAGTAGCAACCCTAAGCCCGACTGCTTTTTGGGCCCTCAAAATTTAAAAGCCTAGAGGAACTTGTTTTATGGATTATTTTGATTTTTAAAAGCACCCAAAAAAGAGGAAAATGCTTGAGAATGGAAAAGGGAAATTTTTACCCAAAAAATTCCCAAATTACATTACCGTATGGCAACTATATTGTGTGGGCTTAGAAGCATAAACTCAAAATGATAGTGCAGGAAAACCGCTGTATGTTACACTGGGGAAACCCCACTAAAGTCGGGGCTAGTAAAAATTTTTCCCTGCTCTAAGGGGGCTTTCCCAATGTGGGAAAACCCCCTTTTACCCCGTCACCCCCCAGGAAAGCAGGGTGTTTAAAGTCTGTCCCAAAAACCGGAACCGAAAAAATTCTTTCCTCAGCTTAAAGAAGTCACCATTGCCCGACCAATATGGAGGCCCCTGTTTGATGTGGTTTACTGACCCGAATATAAAACGTTTCAGTCCCGGGCCGTTCCAAGGGGGGGCAGGGGGGGCACCGCCCGGGGGATGAAAGGGTCCCTCACCCAGGGGGGCGCCACGCCCCCCGCCCGGGGCCCCCCCTAGATGGGGCCCCCAAATCCGGGTTTTTAAAAGCCGAGCCAGTACTGCCATAAAGGGGAGGGGCAGGACGGAACTTTTTCCCCTTACTCCTCCCCCGTAACAGCGTCGGGAGGGGCGCACAAACTCTCCCCCGCGCCCCTGGAAAGCGGGGCTCCTCGTTTTCAGCTAAAGCCCGAAAGAGAAACCCCGGGAGCTTCTTCAGGGGAAAAACAGCGAAATGACCACGCTCTTAACCCGCTCAGGGAGCTCCCGGACGGACGGGTGGACTGAGGCGGAAAATAAATTTTTTTTAATTTTTTAATTACTTTCAGGGGGGCAACACTGGCTACAAAGGGGGAAACACGGGTACAGGGGGGATCACTGCAAAAGGGGGGCCCTCTACGGGAAAAGGGGGGCATCTTTCGGCCCTTTTCAAGGGGGGGATCATTAGCTACAAAAAGGGGGGGCTCCTGGGTTTCAAAAGGGGGCATCCCCGGCTTTCAAGGGGGCATCACTGGGTAAAAGGGGGCAACACTGGCTACGGGGGCATCACGGGGTACAAGGGGGGGAACAGTGGGGTACCCAAGGGGGCCTCAAGGGCCCCAGGGTTTTGGGGAAACTAAAATGGGTAAAAAGGGGGATCCCCTGGCTACAGGGGGGCATCACTGGGTACAAGGGGGCATCACTGGCCCACAAGGGGGGGTCAAAGGGTACAGGGGGATCTACGTTACAAGGGGGCATCCTGGGTAAAAGGGGGAGCATCACTTTTCACAAGGGGGGATCACTGGGTACAAGGGGCAACAGTAGGGTACAAAGGGGGCATCACCCGGCTACAAGGGGGGCAACAAGGCATAAGGGGGATCTACTGGTACAATGGGGGGGTCAGGGACAAAAGAGGGAACAGTGGCTACAATGGGGGGGCATCACCCGGCTACAAGGGGGGGATCCCCTTGGGACAAAAAAGGGGGTCACTGGGTACAAGGGGGGAAACAAATGGCTACAAAAAAGGGGGGAAAACAGTGGGAAAAAGGGGGGCATCAGGGCTACAATGGGGGGGATCAACCCGGGAAAAAAGGGGGCATCATGGCCAAAAAGGGCATCACTGGCTAAAAAAGGGGGGCTTTCCCCGGCTACAAGGGGGCATCACTTGGGTACAAGGGGCATCACTGGCACAAGGGGGCAAACAAGGGGACTACAGTGGGTGGGGGAACACGGCAAACAAAGGGGGGGAACACTGGGTAAAAAGGGGGGAACACTGGGGTACAATGGGGGCATCAAAACCAATGGAGGGCATCACTGGCTACAAAGGGGGGGAAACACTGGCTACAAAAAAAAGGGGGGACACTGGCTAAAAAGGCCCTCAATTTGGGAAAAAAGGGGGGCAACGGGGCCCACCCTGGGGGCATCAGGCTACAAGGGGGGCCCTCTACTGGTGTAAGGGGGCAAACCCTTTTCAAACTACAATGGGGTTACTGGCTATAAGAGGGGGAACTACTGGGTACAGGGGGGGGGGGAACACTGGCTAAAAAAGGGGGATCACTGGCAAAAAAGGGGCAACAAATGGCAAAAAAGGGGCATCACGGGTTTTAAAGAGGGACATCCCCTGGACTACCCGGGGCACACGGCTATAAAAGGGGCATCCCTGGCCCACAGGGGCAAACCCCTGGGTATAAGAGGGGCTTTCCTTTGGGTACAGGGGGCAAACTACAGGCTTTTTAAAAGGGGGAACAAAGGGGTAAAAGTGGGCATCACTGGGTACAGGGGCAACACGCAACAGGGGGATCTACAAGCTACAGGGGGGCACTTTGGGAAAAGGGGGCAACAAAGGCTACAGGGGCTTTCTTTCGTGGCTACACATTTCATATTAAAATGGCTAACCCCCTATGGGTTCTTTTGTGGGGGGTTTTTATAGAGAATGCTGAAAAATTGAGGAGCCTTAAGATATTTGTTTTGGGAAATTTTTACAGTAAGAGACGGGAGTAGTCCCTCATGGGCTGGGGTTGATGGAAAAAAAAAGAAGAGAAAGAAACAACTCTTTAAGACTTCTTCTGTGAGTCACTAGATATGGCTTTTCTGTAAATTTTTTATATCCTGCAGACCCGTGTCAGCGGGTTCCACATTGTATTGGGCACTGGAAAGGGGGGAAAAAAATTTGTAGTTTTAATGGTTTATACCAGAAAAAACATTTTTTATTATTTAAATCACTATTGGGGATTAAAGTGGGCCCTGGTGTGGTGGTTTTTAAATTAATCACTGTGTGCTGGGGATATGTGGTCAAAGTGTGGTTTTTATTATTCGGGCACTGGTGGGTAATTTGAAAATGTGGTTTATGGTGTGGGGTATTATTCGGTCACTATTTTTGCTGGTGATATGTGGTTCCCCATTTGGTTTTTGGAAAATTTTGGTTGGTTTTAGCTGGTTAAATTTTTTAAAATGAAAACTATTATTTAGTAGTTTTAAAAGTTTTTTTGCCCCTGGGAAAGACACCCAACTGGTTTTCTCAATGAAATTAAAAAGCACCTTAAAATTTGTAACATGAAAAAGAAGGCATTATCTCATTAAAAGATTAATCCACAGGAAATAAAACAGTCCCCTCGCACCCTTTTAAAGATAATCCACTTTTTGACCAGAAGAATGTTAAAATTGAAAATAAAATTGGGCCCAAATTTGAGGATTGATCACCTCTCACAAAAACAAAGTATGATCAGACGTCTTGAATTTTGCCCCCAAGGGAAGGTGTATAAATGGCAAAAGGGTAATGTGGGAAAAAGGACTTGCCCAAATCCTTTCTGAGGAAGCAAAAACATAAAAGACGCAATAGGAGGGTTTCCTTTTTTCCCTTTATATATGGTGACAGTACAGAGACTTATACTGATACGTCTGATTCAGATGGACTTACCAATTCACGTGATAATTTGACAACTGGTAATATGTCTCAGTCACCTGGGCCCCCAAAAAAGGGGGTGGTGTACGGGGAAACACACGTCCACCAAACGCGTTCGGCGGGCGGGTAGGAGACACAAGAGGTCCTCCCCCACAAACAGGGTACCAGATGAGACATTACCCGAGACACCCTCGATAAATTTGAATAATGGGGTTGAGTCTACTGTTTCTTGCACTGTATTAAATTTATCTGCATGTGTACTTAGTACAGATCAAGTTAATGTTTTGAATAAAGGATTAAACTATGTTCCTTCGGTAGATTTCAACCTCTTTAATACGATTAAGGATGTCAATCGTTTTGTGAGATTACTCACTGTCAAGAAACATTTTTTTACAGAGGATACACAGGGACATGTTGATGATAGGGAGGGAGCTGCAACTCAGGATTATTTCCAGAGAGGCTTGAATTTTGCTGAACAGAGGTCTATCCTCATGCTTGAGAGCCTTCATGACGATTTGCCCAGCACAGCCAATGTGGGGGTGGAATTAAAAATCCGGATTTTTATCCCGTCAACTCCAGAGCTAAGGTGATGGACGATTTCCAGTCATTGGTGGAATTAGAACTAAGGGATTTGTATCTCAGTAAACCACCATCTCAAAAAAATCTGACTAAAAAAGAGAATAGAGCTCTTATGGAGTTGCGGGATAATCCGTACGTTGTTATACGCCCGTCAGATAAGGGTAGTCTGGTAGTTGTTCTAGACAGTGATCTTTATTCCTGTGAAATTAACAATATGCTGGATGATGGCTTTACTGTAATTATTTATATGCCTGCAGAGCCTGTGTACAGCGGGTATCCATCATTGTATGGTCACTGTATGGGGGTAATATTAGTTGTAGTATAATGGTTTATACTCAGTAATGGTCAGTTTGTATTATTTAGTCACTATGTGCTGGTGATATGTGGTCATGGTGTGATGGTATTATTCAGTCACTGTGTGCTGGTGATATGTGGTCATGTATAGTTGTATTATTCGGTCACTGTGTGTTAGTGATATGTGGTCATGGTGTGGTGGTATTATTCGGTCACTGTGTGCTGGTGATATGTGGTCCTAGTGGTCTTGGAATTCTGGTTGGTATAGCTGTGTTATTTGGAAACTGTAGGACTATTATTTAGAAGTTTTATACGTAGCACATTGTGGTAAAGCTTTTTGTATATTTTGGCTTTGGTTTATGGTGATGCACTGTGGCGCCATATGTTACAGGGAGGGGGGTGGGCGAAATTTCTTCACCTCGCCCTGAGTGAAATTTGGCCTAGAAACTGCACTGGTTGCAGTACAGTCATGTCCCCTATTAGTGAATAAAAAACTCCACCAGGATTGCTGCATTTTATTCATCCTGCCTCGAAAAAAAATGGATTAAAAGCCAATTAAAAAGCCAAGCGATACCCCAAGCCTAGCTCCTATAACAACAGGGAACAACAAAGAACCAAACAATACCCTAGTCTACTGCCCATCTCTACATCTGACAGTACACTTATTGAGGTGGGATCTTTATCATCTCATTGGGACTCTCAATACCTTGGCCATCGTTTTTCAAGTAAAAAATGATTATCCTTTGTACTTCCCTTATATTTTTGATTGTTTTGTTGTTCTCGGGTGTTGTTTGGTTCTTTGTTGTTCCCTGATGAACCCATGTAATGAATGGGGGCATCAGAACTCTTTTTTTGCATTATATATTACCTTATTCCCTATATACTACTTCATGCCCAATAATGTGTATATAATTCTATATCTATTAGAACTGTTATCTTTGAATGTGATATTCATATAATTATTGTGGAACTCCAGATGTTAATATCAGATTGTGGTATTCTTACCAGTATTTTGGCCTTTTTCCTAGTTGGTGGCGCTTATTGTCTACATCATTAGTATATTACTTATGCTGCATAATAAGGACTTCCAGGGCCGTGTAGTCTAGGTTCCTGGCTGGGATCGCCATTATCGGGGCGACAGACCCACTTCATTTGTGTTAGACAGATTTAATTTTTGAGGGGTGAGTAGGGATTTTGTAGGTTCCCTTTTTTAGCATCTGTTACCAATAAAAGTTACATTTTAATGCTTTTTTGCTTGAAGGTATTTTGGATTCTCTGGTAGTTTTTCTTGTCATGTTTTGTTAATGCCAGGCATGTATATTTAGGGGTACACCTTACCCATTTATTACTGTAGAGAACTTGTGGTTTTCTTTGAAACTTCTGTGAGCACAAAAAGCACAATACACCCATAGGTAGATACCCTGAAGGGTTTTGATTACAATGTGATGACTTCTGGAAGGTCTCACCTATACTGGTACTTCAGAGGATTGGCAAATGCGACATGGCATCCATCTAAATCTGCTTTCCAAGCACCAAATAGTGCTCACTCCTTTGTATGCCCTGCCATGCAGCCAAACAGCAGTATATACCCACATATAGGGTTTTACCTTACTTGGAAGACATTGTGTAACTAATTTTGGGATGACTTTTTTTCCAGGATTCCTTGGAAAATGGAAAGTTGACAGATTAAACTGCAAATTATTGGAAATACTCACCACACCCATGGATATATCACTTAACTGTCTTTTTAGCAGGGTGTTTATTAAGTTTTGGCACCTTTGGGCCAGAAGACCTTAAATGGTGCCTAACAAATACTAATGAGACCTCAAAATCCAATAAGTGCTCTTCCTATTATGAAGCCTATCACTGAGTCAAATATCACACTATTGCTGCTTTGTAACATTTGGCAGGAGGTGGATCCACTGGGTCACCATGAAAGATGGCAAAAACAATGCCAATGAGTGGGATTTAAATAGCCCAACCCCCCCCCCCTCCCACAGTTTTCACCCGAGCCTGCTGTAAGGAAGGATTTAACCTGCTATGGGGAACACCTAGGTCACTGTCCCTGATGTGGCCGCTTGCGGTGACAGACAAGGTGCCAACAAGGTACAAGAGGAACAAACAGAGGTGTAGTCAGAGTTCAGGAAAATGATCAGGGCAGGTGGCAGTCAGAAAAATAATCGGCAACATGGAAGCCAAGAATCAAACTGAAAAATTCTAAAAATGAACTAGCAGACACTAAGACAGAGAAACACACACCAACAAACTGGAACAGGCTGGGGGGCAGTGTTCCTTTAAATACTGAGTACAGACATGAGATAGACTCAGTGGAAGCGGGTGGTGTAAATCTTAAAGAGCTGATGTGCGTGCTACCTAGTGGATGGCTACATGCGCGTAGGCAACGAGCAGATGAGGAGAGCAGAGCAGGAGTGGTGAGTAAATAGCAGTGTCAGGAAGCTCCTGCTATACCGTGGAACTTGCTACTGTGTTTGCCCTTAAGTTTGCCCTCAGTCAAGATGGTGGATCGTGTCTCAGCTGGTTGCCATCTTGTTTCCTGTTTCCTGTCCCAGGTCCTATATAAACTCCTCAGCCTGTTTACTTCCTGCTTGTGTATTGTGTCCTAGCTCCTGCTTAGCTTACAGTCCTCTCGCCTAGGAACTCAACTTCCAGTTTGTTCCTCTCCTCGCAGTCCACCCTGCAAACCTCGAGTGACCTGCTTACCGATCGTCAGTCTCCTGCTACTCCTCACCTTGGATCCTTGCCTTCTCCTGCTGTTCCAGATCAAGACTCCAGTGTTTGTGTCTTAGCCCCTGCCATTGGACTCCAGCCATACACACCATATGTAACAATCTCAACCAAAAATGAAGTCCGCCGGCTGAAGCCCAAAAGCTCGCATCAAGCAACTTCACACTACTGTGCTAATATGGCGCACTGAGATGCACATTGAGATGAATATATACGCTTTTGAAAGGCAGACCCTCCCCAGCAAATCCAATCTAGACAAACCATTCAAGACCTCGTGAAACCGTGCAACATTAATCCGACCATCTCAACTGAAATCAAGCGACCCGACCACCCACATTGTGCCGTAGTGAGCCCTAAGTCCCTCTCCAATTAGATTTGGCGGACCGAGACAAATTCCGGGTTCCTTAACAATGCAATTATACTTTGGACGGCAAATCCAACACAGTTTCCGACGGATATTAGTGCTATGCATCATTATGCCTAATTGACACAGTATAGCAATTGCCAGGGCTAGCCCCATGAATGAACCCCAAGAAAGACGCCCGTTTAATCACCTGGAGGACTTTCATTGACGCCAAGTCAATGTTTGTGACGATCCAATCGTGGTGCCTACAGCGGGAGCAGCCATCCTAGCATTGCGTCAGGGCAAACCCCCCCGGGCGAGTCAATGCAATGGTGAGTTCAGAGTGCCAATCCCACCAATTTGGAATGATCGCAGCAAAGATGTCTTTTTTTAGAAAGACTATGCACTCATTAAAAGACGAACTGGCCCGTGCCAAGCCCCCTTATTTGGGATCTATCATATAAATCACTGCATTCCGAATTAATACCCGGCTGTCTGAAAACACCTCAAGAAAAATGCTACTTGAAACTATGATACCAAGCAGGCCCAGTCCCGTTCTTTCTCCTTTCCCAATGGAACCCCTGGTAAGAACTCGCAGATAATCAGAAGTGAACGCATGCAAGTATATTCTTATTAAACTAGAGCGTTGACACCAAAGAGAGCATCGCTTTCGGAGAGTTTATCTCTACTTGGAATCTGACCACTTCCTGTATCAAGCTGCCCTACCGACCACATAGGAGATTGTGGGCAGCCATTATGGATCCTGACTGCTCAATGGAGAATCCATTCCTTTTCGAGACAGAATATCCAAAAGCTTTCCATTCCATCTCATCCATGGGCACCCATATAAGAAAGAGAACAAATGCTCTCATGCTTCCGTTCCTATTAAATTTCCTGGCTAACACCCAGTAGGATATCCACCCGGCCTTATGGGTGACTCTGGGCAATGTAAAGTTTATGGACCCCTGTATCCCGCTTTTGCTCGAAAACATGGGGTAAATACCCAGAGAAAGACTCTCGCCCTGTTAATGGAGACCGTAGATACTCCCTAGCGCTGGCCATGGATCAAAACCGAACCACATTGAAGTCATATGACTTCTCACAATCATGAACGTACTGCGTTGCTATAATCTCTTTTTTGCCTTCCACACTTCCCGTCCATCCTGGATCTCCCCTGTTTGCAAAGCACAAGAATCCATGATTACTGGAAACCAAGGAAGATAAGCTTCCCATGGAGATGGCCGCTCAACACTCACTCTAACAAGGCCCTGAAGAGACCCCCAGTTCACAAGACAAAGGAAGTCAATAGAGCTAACCGTAGTAATCCTGGAATTTTCGGATGTCTGCAGCAAACAAATGACAGTCACCTTCCCCCCCCACCCCCCTATGAATGCCCCATGAATTCTTACCGGTTTGCACCAATAACCTTTTTGGAAACATCAATCCTTTGGGCAGACCCCGAAATTAAAAAGCCCTGAAGGATACATAGAAAAAAATCCTGGCTAAGGTTCAATCGCACCATCTTCCCTCCACGGGGCCTCCCAATTAATCCTTTTTTAAAAAGAAAGATGGTTCCTATGACCTTATAGATTCGAGAAATTAAACAAATTACCATAAAAGGAACCGTAAACCTATTACCACGATCCCCATGCCTTCTGGAAAGATACAACATGCAAAGATTTTTTTTCCAGTTAGACCTACGATGGCGCCTATAACTTAGTTCCGTACAGATTCGGGGATGAATTGGAAAACACTTGTTATCCACTTACGGCATTTTTGGGAATATTGTGTTATGTCCTTTTTGGCCTTTGCTATGCCCCAGAGCCACCTTCCAAACAATCTTCTCAATGACATCCTGAGGACCTCCTGGACCAAATTCATCTCATCTTACCTGGACGATATTTTATGTTCTCTCCATACTCAATTGGAAGAACACCAGAGACATGGAAACTTGAGTGTCAAAACGTCGAAAAAAAAACCCCATTCTCTAACAATCAATGAAAAAATGGTGAATTCCCATCAGACGAGAGAATCCAAATACCTGATTTGTATACGCCTCCTGGTCTACAGATGGACTCTAGTAAGATAAAGCAATAGTAGACTTGGCCTACTCCCCAGAAAACAGTAAAAGATTTTTCAAACTTTTCTATATTTTGCCAACTTCTATAACTCTTCCATAAAGAATATCTCAAAAATAATTTCTCCCATTTACGACAGTTTGACTAGAAAAAAGAATGCTTTTGTTTGGTTTTCCCACAAGCAACAAGAGTCCTTCCTCCTTCCTAAAACCAAGTTCACTACACCCCGTATTAATTCATCCTGACCCGAATTCCTTACATTTTCGGAATGGAACCCTTTCAACTGTGCTATTTGGCTATTCTATCTCATAGAAAGGAGACAAGAGTTTATTTACATCCTGGCCTTTTTTTTCTCCCCCGACGTTTATCAATCTGGCTGAGAAAATTAATTGGGACAAAAGAACTATTTACCAATTGTCGAAAGCCTGTTAAGGAAGTAAACACCATCTTCAGGAACCCTCACAGCAAATACTCTTCTTACATGACCACCGTAATTTGGAATTCGGGAGATCCGCCAAAAATGCTAACTCCTCGCCAAGCTCGTTGAGTCTTTTTCCTCAATTCAATTTTAATTTTGTAAATTTCATACTGCCCCGATCCCGTAATGGCAAAGGACGGAAGCCATCAAGAATTTCTCACATGATTCCACTCCTACTATCCAGCGCAAAACAATTGTTCCTGATGTCTACTGGTTGGGAGTAATCCATAATAAGACTTGCTGAAGAAAAAAAAGAGGCCGAATGGCACCGACCCTTGTTCTCAAGCCACCTATGAATGTCATAGAGTCCTTAAAAACAAGAATTGTGGCCCACGCACAACTTTATCTAACCCGAAGAGATAATACCTGAAGATTCCTGATACTACCCATGATTCTAAGATTAGCTGGCTCAAAGGATGCAAAAAGACCAACAGGAATTTCTAATCCCATTCTTTAGGTGGCCCCCCAATAATTTACAGAGTAAAAGTATGTGACATCATGTACTTTTGTGCCCGAAGCAAACTCCAAACGTTCTCCACCCACGTGTTTGGTTACAAGCCTTTTTGCCATCCCCTCATCGTTCCCAGGGTTCCATTTCCATGACTTTTTATCGTAACCTGCCTACCTCTAAAGGAAAAATAACTATTCTCGTAGTAGTTTGACCGCTCCACCAAGCGGCACATTTCATCCCAGTGTACCCAGGTCCTAACCCTCTCCAAGGACACCTGCTGACCCAGATGTCAAGAATGTTTTCCCTGCATGGAGTTTTCCTGATAAAGTGATCGCGACCGAGGGTGCATTTACATCCAGAATTTTGCGTGTTTTTTGCTCACACTGGAACATTGATATTAATCTATCAACCGCCTTACATCCACAATCCTAATGGACAGACCAGAAACGCACAAACAACCCTGGAACAGTAACTCGATGCAAATATTTGTTTCGCCCCCCCCCCCCACCACCTAACAAATAACTGTTGAATCTACTTTCCTGTGGCTGAATTTTCGTACAACAAACTTCCCAAAATGCCTCCCAAACAAACGCCTTTCTTTGCAAATTTGGGATACCATTCCAAACATCTTCCTAGAATCCCTGCTGTTCCGCATATTCCAGCCTGACCGCAAAGGATCTCTACACTACAGCAAAATTTGCAACTATTAAGGAAAACACTAGCGAGTGCTCAAAAAATTTACAAAGATGCAGATAAAACTCGATAGACCAGCACCAACTTTTGAAATGGATAAGTAAAGGCCTGTCCCTACTCCAGAAATTTTTGAAACTTAAGTGCCCAATTCACCAAAACTGGACAGAAATGTCGGGGCCTATAAGGATTCATCCAAGATAATCATCCCATACTGTTCGACCTGCAAACATCCACCATCTATGAAAGATACCACCCTGTAAATTCGATGAACACTTTCCTAAACCTGCCCGTGTCCAACCCCTTTCCCAGGTCGTGGTCCTCCTCCCTCCCTGATGCAGTGGAAATCGATGGGCCGCAAGAACATTTTGTTTGGAGGAGCGAACCAGACTCAGAATATTCCAGGAACAGCTGCAAACCTCATTAATTGGCAAGGTTGTGGCCCTAAGAAAAAGCTGGGAACCCGTTAGTAACATCAATGCTCCTCGATTGATAAGACCTATTTCAACAAAGACATCCGAAAGAACGAGACAGGTATCAGTCCCAAGGCCGCTCATGATGTGATTATTCAGAAGCTCCTGCTAAAAACCGTGGGAACTTGCTTCTGTGTTTTGCCCCTTAGTTTCCTCAATCAAGATGTGTCGCGTGCTCACTTAGCCATCTTTTTCCTGTTTCCTGTCCCCAGGTCCTATTTAAACTCCTCAAGCCTGTTTTAACTTTTCCTGCTTGAAATTGTGTCCTAAGCTCCAGCTAGGACTTACAGTCCCGCCTCGCCTAAGAACTCACCTTCCAGTTTTTTCCTCTCCTCGCATCCCACCCTGCAAACCTCGATGACCTGCTGACCGCTCGTCATCCCACCCTGCTACCTCCTCACCGTAGGATCCCTTGCCGTTCGTCCTCAGTTCCAACAAGACTCCAGTCCCTACCATGTGTTTTGTGGTCTTAGCCCCTGCCATTGACCTCCAGCCATAACACACCATATCGTAACAAGCAGAGTCGCGTAGAGAACACGAGTTGTCTGCATCCGGAAGCAGGTGACCACAACCGTTATTGTAACATGCACATAGGTCTATTTCACAAACTGTCAGACAATTGAGAAATCAAAGGATGAAGTACATTTCCCTGTTAACATGCGAGATTTTGAAATTTTACATCTACTTTGCTTTCATTGTGAAACACCTAGAGGGTTAACAAACTTTTTAAATGTTGTGTTGAGTACTTTAAAGGGTTACATTTTTTAAGTCAAGTGATTTACAGGACTGTCTAACATACATTCTCCTCAATGCTACATCAGAATTGGATTGGTCCCAAAAAAAATCAGAGTTGCATTTTTTTTTTTAAATTGCTTCTAAATTTATAACCCAACTTGTTCTAAAGAAATAAAGTTTTTTTTTTTTTTAAATGATGCTAACAATTGGAAAATGCCTGTTATTAACTATTTTTGAATTTTGAAAATGGCCAATTTTTCCAAATTTTCAGAACAATTGATATTTTACACAAACAAACAAGGATTATAGCAACTAAAATGTATAACTAACTTAAAGTACCATGTGTCACAAGAAAACAGTCTCTAAATCACATGGGTAGCTAAAAACATTCCCACATAAAGTGACATAGTAGATTTAAAAAATGTGGTTGTGTCATAGTGGTCAAAACTGACTGCGGTGGTAAGGGGTTAAAATAGCAATATAAGGGGTAAAGGGTTGAATAGCAATATAAAATCCATATATGGGATGGTTAATATGTTAAGTCTTTTGATAAGTTTTGCAGGGTAATCATGGAGCTGTGAAATTGAGGAAAGTAATCCGAACAAATAATTCACTGGAAAGACTAGGTATACAGTGTTAGTATCTCAAAAGCAAAATCACTGAAAAAAACCTAAAATTTAACTTTTACTTATAATTAGGGTTGAACCCGAAACCATAAGGGACAAATGGTTTAGATTGGCAAACAAGTTTAAGTTTTTTTCCAAACCCGAGCAAAACCTAATTTTTTTGCCACAAGTTTTTGCTAAAAAGTTCGGTTTCGGCACAGGTCCTTTGCCGCCTTTTTAGCTCCATTCCTTTCAGTTTTGAGCGGCCAGTTCAATAAGTGCTGAAGGCACGGGGCTGGGAAGAGGATCAAAAATGTCCACCATGAGGTGTAATGGGATCTCATTGCTGCTAAAACCACATAACCGTCCTTATTGTATCACTGATATTACCTGTAGTTGCCCCATTTCCACCTTAACTCTCTGTATGAACACACAGCTGCCTTGTTGGTCTGCTGTTTACCAAGCAGCCAGAAGTAACCATTAATAGCAATTTAACACAGGAAAAGCTGCGAGTTGATAATTACTACTCAGGGGGAACAGCAGCTTAGGAATTATACACCGCAATATTATAGTTTAATATTCTGAGTAGATATTTCCATAAAAAAGTTTTTGTTGATAAATCTATTTTCCTGTTGCAACGACAGGCATTTAAGACCACTTGATTTTGCTGTCAGGGTTATTCCAAACGACCCCAAGTTTCCACCGATATTGCATAGAAAAAAAAAACTGTTTAGAATCCTATTTGCCCCGTTTGCAAAAGTATAGGCATTTAAGAACACTGTTTTGGATTTGCTGTCTTTAGGAGTAGAGTTCGTTCAATAAAAAACTTGTGAGCAAATCTTACTTTTTTATATTTATCCTGATTTTGTCCTATTCAAAAAAATATCAGTGTTTTGAATAGTCATTTATTCCTTGCTAATTTTGATAGAGTGTCAAAAGGTCCCCATTTTTGAAGCTTTAGGGTTCAATGCTGCTGTAAAAGTCAGCGCTATCCAATGGTCCTATTCCCAAAAAAATCTTATTTCAAATCATCTGTAAACGGTCTGGTAGTGGATCCGCTGGACCACCGCGGGGCGATGGGGAACCCACACCAGGGGCGGAATCAAAGTAGCCCCGGGTTTTCACCAAGCCCCCGCAAAGCGGATGGACTTGCGCGGCGGAATCTACCGGGGTCGTTCCACTGGGGGGACTCCCTTTTTGGGGGGGCCAAGGGGAGGCAGGAAAAATTTTCGTCAAGGCCCCTATCGGGGAAGCAGAAGGTCAGGAAGGGGGGCCGGGTTCGTAACTGGAAAAGCAAGGGGGCGGGGCGGGCGGCAAGTTCGGGTCGGTAAATGTACTAGCGGTTCGTACAGGGGCAAAACAAGACTAGCAAATTTCAAAATTTTTCCCCAAAAGGGCATGAACACAAAGGATCCAAAAGCTCCCGGGAAAAGGGGCCGGACAAAATATAGCAGTGCCGTAATGACCAATACCGTGCACGTCCCTTTAAATTTCAAAACGCGGTGCCGCGCCGGCCGAGGCCCGAAGGGAAACAGGACGGGGCGGGAAAAATGACTTTTGGCGGGGCAAGGATAAAACACCCCGGCCCCCATGCAGGGGGGCCCGCCAAGCGGGGCAGATGCCCCTGCGACCCAACAGGGTCCGGGGCATCCTGACATACCCCCCCCCCCTTTGGTTCCCCCCCCTCTTTCGGAGGGGAAAAAAATTTTCTTTGATGCTGGGGTCCAGGTATTCTCCCCTCCAAACCTTTCTTCGGACCAAATCCCTTCCGCCCACCAGAAAAAACTTTTCCCTCTAGCCTTCCATCCTGATTTTTTTTGACCTGAAGAAAATTAGAGTACCCCACAACGAAGGGGAATGTCTTCCGCGAGAAGCTTTCAGGCCCAAAGGGGCTTCAGTATGAGACAGGGAAAGATTGGGGAATTCGCATGGTAGGGGGGAGCCAGTTTTGGAGACCGGTTATAACGACTAACGACTTTCAAAGGTTCCCGGGAATGAGCCCCATTTTTAAAAGGCACTTAAGGCGGACATATTTGGCTGACACCACACCTTGTACCCGGGAAAACAGGGGGAGGGACTTTTTCCCCTTTTGTCGGCTTATCTTCTGCCCCCAGAACAGGGACAAGATTGGGGTCGGGGACCAATGGTCTCATTCCGGGACCAATGCAATCCCCCCCGGGAAACCTCGGAGGGACCCAGAGGGAGGTGGGGGGGGATAAACCAAAACGATGTAAAGGGGGGCCCCCGCAACCCTGAACTAGGGAGCTATAAAAATTTCCCCCCAGGGAAGCAATTTGGACCACCCCACTTGGCTGCAGAGAGAAATGCGTGGGTAACCCCCCAAAAAACCTGTTGACCCTCTCCACCGGGCCAAACTCAAGGGGGTGGTGAAAAAGGGAAGCCGGCTTCCCCCTGGGGGGGAACCAGAGCCCCCAAAACTTGGAAAAAAACCTGGGACCCCTGACCGAAAAATTTTCTGGTGACCCATCAGACGAAGACAGATAAAGAATCTCTCCCAGCGGGGGCAGACCGGGCCAGGCCGGACAAAAGCGCCATCTGAAAAACCGTTGGATCCACCCAACAAGGTGTTGCCACCCCGAAGGAGGGAGAGGTTCGAACCCCATCGCTATTTGGGTCCATGGTGAGTAGGAGGGGGTAGTGGTGTTAACCTCCCGGGCTTTGACGGGGCATCTTTTGGGGCACAGTTTTTAAAAACTCAACGAAGTCTTTACATCCTTAACGAGCCGGCCCCACCAATAAACCGGGATACAAAGGGGAATGTTTTTTGGGGCCCCGGGGAACCGGGCCCCAAAGGGGAGCTTTCCCCCCATTTTCAAGAACCTGCAGAAGCGGGGCTTCGTAGTCTTCCCCGAGGAACCTTCCGGAGGCAACGGAGCAGCCGAGTAAGAGTTCGGGGGGGAATTATGGCTTCGGAGTAGTCCTCTTCACCCCCACGGCGGAGGCAGGGAAAGGAGCGTCGGTTTTCACGTTCTTCCCTCTGCGGCCGGAAGGGGATCTGAATCGAACCGGGGAAGAAGAGGGGACCACCTACCTGGCATGGTTAAGTCGCTGAGGGGTCTGAGGTTTTGCGGGTTTTTGTGGTCCGAATAAGCCTGGTTGGCGAGCACCTTTCCAAAATAACGCCATTTTTCCAAAAAACTTATAGCTATAGCTCCCGTCGCCAACCCTTAGTTCCCCCCGGCCGGGGGAAAAACGTCTTGGAAAAGAACAACACGTTCGTCACCCGTGGGCCCCTTTTTTTGCGAAAACGCTCCACCCCCACACCCCAAGGCATCTCTTCCCAAAGTGAAGGGTCTCCGCGGGGTCCGGCCCTAAAGATAGACGTGGAAAAGGCAACTTGAGTTTAGAGCACCTCTTAGCTCGGGGGGCCAGCTGGGGGGGGTTAGGGGTTTTTTTTGAAAGGGCCCCCTATCGTACCCCCACGTAGAAAAGGGGGAATAAATTGGCGATATATTTACAGAACACCAGGAAGCGCTGATGGCCGCAAGGCCGACTGGCGGGGCCACTGCAACACGGTGACAGTTTCGCGATCCACCTAGACTTGGTCAAAAGAGTATCCCAAAACGGGGGCGGGTTTGGTGGAAGAGGCACTTCCCCAGCTTGGCATACAGAGGGTTTTTCCCCCTGGGCGACGTTCAACCCCTACGAAAAATGTGTGGGGGGTTCCCCCCCCCCCCAAAGGTCAGAAGTACCCCAAATATCCTAGTATCCACTACCAGGTGTAGAGGACCCTGAAATTTCATCATGATTTCTGGAAGACGGTAGCGCATTACACAGTCCAAAGTGCATCACCGGGTATCAAAGTGCCCCCTGGTTTGAAGGCCGCTTCCATTCTTGCCCTTGCGGATTTGACCAAAATTTGTGGCCCCTCCAATCCAGTGGAGAAGATCCTTGACCCCCAACGGTCAAAGATCTGTGATTAAGGGCAAAGGGACCTTTTTTTTCACCGTGATTTTGTTCAGTCCCCCCCTTTTTCCCCCCATGCGGGGTTTTAAAAGGAACCTCCTTTTTTTAAAACAAAAAAGAACCCCGCACCCGGGGGAAAAAAGGGGACTTTCGAATGAACCCTTTCCGGAGATTCTCCTGCGACTCCGACATGGGTTGTGTCTAGAACAATAAGGGGGAACCTGCCCCCCAGGGGGGCCTGTGCCAGGGAAAACCAATCGGGGGCAGTCGTAAGGACGTGCGGGGAAGCTCTTTTTCTTTTTTTCCCAAAAACACACACGACTCCAATACTCGGGCGGCAGACCGGGCAGGGCCTTTTACAAGGTCGAGCAGACAGGAAAAGCACCGGGCGGGCGCCACCCCAAAAACCCCCTGACAGTTGGGGCCCCCAAAGGGTTTCCCCCCCCAACTCCCGCCAGGGGAGAAGTGGACCCCCAGCCATGGAAGTCCGGGAGGACTGCCCACAGGAGCGAGGCAACACAAAGGAAAATCCTTCCTTATGTACGCCCCCACTGGGGGGACAGGGCTTGGGGGCAAACTGGGTGGTGTCGCAAAACGCCCCCCCTGACCGGAATAAAAGGGTTTTCCCCAGGGACCACCGAAGACATACTGTCTCACCAGAGACTGATATAAGTTCCCCCCCTGAGCCCAACCAGAAACGCGGGAAATTGGACGGATTTCCCTTTAGACACACCGTAAATGGGACACAGGCATGGAGAGGAGGATTTGCATCTAGGAAAAGCCTCTCCCCAGAACCTAGGGGCGGGAATTTCCCCCAGCTGGGAAACCCGGACAAAACCCTCGGAAAAGTTTTTGGGTCCCAAAGTAAGCCCCCAAATTTCCTTTTTCCCACCTGGGGGAACCTTCTCATAGACAGCCTATCAAAAACTGCTGGGCTCCCCCGTGGGGGTTTTGGGGACTGTGGGCCAGGAGGGGCCCCTGGAACACCGTGCCAAGTGAGAAACCGCGGGTTGGGCTACTCGCTCTTTGCCGAAGTTCCCTTCCCGTTTAATAAGCGCACATCAATGCGGGTAGCTAACCGGGTCAATCACTGAGGGAAGATGGGATGTCTCTACCCAAGACATCCTAACTCGGGTTTAAGCCCTTTCTTGAAGATGGCCAAAGCGGCCTCATTCCCTCAGTTTTGAGGTAAAGTGCAAATTGCACCCATAGTCTCCCACAGAAGGGCCCCCCCGGCTAGGTTTAGGAGGGCTTCTCAGCGGAGGGTTACGGGGGTGGTTCCTCGAACACACGGAACCACTGAGGGAAAACTGTAGGGGGCCCCTCACAGAATCGTTCCTGTCTCACAGAGGTGTGCCCATGCCGGGCCTTCCCGGAAACAGGGTACCACGAAAGCCACTTTTGCACTTTTAACGGAACCACGGGATCAGCCCACGGCATAAACATTGGGTGATGAAACCCCCTGCAATTTCGGGGCTCCGCGACTTGGGGGCGGGGGGACAACCGAAGCTTGGGGCCCCCCAACCACAGGGAAACCCTGAGGCAGGAACAACCACAGGGGAAAGGGGAAAGGGGGTGCGCTGGGCAGTGACATTGCTGCAACATTTGGGTACTGGTTCAGTTTCTGCCCCTTTGACCCCATTTCTGAACTGGCGGGCAACAACAGTCTCAATCCCCAGGCTGGGTAAAAGCACTTTGGCGGTCCCGGCCATCCTACGTCGGGCCCCGTAGGGTCCGCTGGACCACCGCAGGGGGATGGGAAGCCCACACCAGGGGGCGGAATCTAAGTAGGTCCCGATTCACCAAGCACCCGCAAAGCGGGATGGGCTTGCAAGGGGAGAATCACCAGGCCCCTTCCACTGGCGGGGCTTGCCCCGCGGGGCGGGCCCAATAGGCGAGGGTTTCAGTTTTTCAGGCAACTCCTAGTCGGGACAGCAGAAGGTCAGGCAGGCGGGCTCGGGTTTTAATTTGGACAGGCAAAGGGTCTGGCAGCGGGAAGATTTGCGTCAGTAACGTAGGCTAGCGGTTTTACACGGGAACAAGACTTCAGAAAGCTTTTTTCCAACGGGGGATGAACACTAAGGATCCGGAAAAGCTGCCGGGGAAAAAAGGGGCGACTAAATATGAGCGTGCCCGGTAATGACCAATTACTGTGCACTGTCCCCCCCTTTTAAATTTTACAGGGAGGCCCCCACGCGTGCCAAGGGACCGAGACGGATGGGACAAAGGGGCGTGGCGGGGGGAAAATGCTATTGGCAGGGGCCCGAGGAGTGAGCGGAACCCCCGGGCCCGAGGTGGGGGAAAGGGGGGGCCGCTCAAAAGCGGGGCACGGATGCGCCCCCCAACCCGGAAAAGAGGGGCCCGGCCCGGGGCCCTCCGTGACAAAAACAAAAACTTTTTTGCCAATTTTTATTTGTTCTATTGGCCATTTTTGCTTTTTTGGGGTCAGGCCCCCTGTAAAAGGGCATTTTTAGTTAAAAGGGCCTATTGAAAAAAAAACTTTTTTCCATACTCATTTTTTCTTGCTAATTTTTTCCTGAGGGCCAAAAAGGTAAAATTTTTTGGGTGGTTTTGGGGTCCCGGCTACTGTAAAAGGAGTGGGCCCGGGGTTCCAATAGGGCAGTAACCCCTTTTCCCAGGGGCCCTAATCAAAAAAAAGGGGCCCCGTTTAAAAATTTAAAAAAAAAGGGGAAATATAAAAGGGTGGGGGGGCCCCCTTTTATTTAGCTGCATTGGGGGCCCCGAAACGGGGTTTATAGATGACTGACAGCAGCCCTGGCACCGCGCCCCCCCTAAAACTACGGGACGCCGAGCTGAACCTCCAATGTTTTCCCGTTGGGAAAGTTTACTTGCTGCCACCCCCACAAATGATAATTTTTTCCCCCGGGGGCCGTGGGGCCCCAAAAAATATTTTTTTTTTTGGGGGCCCTGCCAGGGTTTCCTAGGGGGATTTCTAATACCGATTCTTCTTATTTTCAAAGGGGCCCCATGGCAGCTGCTAGCGCTGCACCTCCTTTCCCACGCTGTCCTATTTTTTCAGTTAGCCATTAAAAGGAAAATTAATTTTAACCCTGTGATTTTTTTCTTAAACTTCAGACCCAAAATTTTCTTCACTAATTTGTTCCACCAAACCATTTTACTTTTATGGATGCCATTGCAGCTTCTCCTCCCTGTATGGGTAAAAAAATTTAACCAGAACTTTTCTCCCATTGATTTTAAATGGGGTTCAAACTTGGGGTTTGAGTTCGACCAGCTTGAACCAAAATTTCTCAAAATTCGAGGTTCTACTCGAACCGAATTTTTTAGGTTCACTCATCACAAATTAAAATTTTTTTTATAATGATGCTACACAAATTGAGTAACAAAACTTCACAAAAGCATCAGCAACATGAACGGGTTAATATACTGTATCACTCTGTCTAGTATCCATAAACACATAGGTGTCCCATTCAGTAACCATCACTGGAAAACTTAAGAACCAAAGGGATAAGGGTTTAAAATATAATTTTTTTTTATTTTTTTTCAATGAAAAGTTGTATAAAGGCCCGTTTTAAAAGTCAAGTTTTTTTTATGGGGGGAATAGTTTTAAGTTAAATAAATAATTGCGAATTTTTTTTTTTTATAAATTTAATATTTTTTTTTTTTTTTAAAACCATTCATTTTTCACACTTAATAACTTTTAATTTAATTCTACGGGTTAACGGTTGTGGGAACCTAATGGGGGGGGGTTTTTTGGTTTGTAATTTGACAATTTTTTTTTATTAAATATTTATTTTTATTTTACTATTTTTTTTTTTATTTTTTTTTTTTACACTTTTTCAGTTTTTTTTTTATTTTTTTTTAAAAAACCCCCTGAAGAGAGGGAACTGTTTTACATTTTTTTTTTTACACTTAGTAATGTTTAGCTATTAATATGCTAATACATTTTTAATCTGTGTCAGTCTGAAAAAAGGGCAGTGATCAGGACAGCACGCCGGTGCTGGTCACTGACTTTGTTACACAGAAAAGCTCGAGGCACTTTAGTCCGCAGGGCTGACTGTCGGCCTTTCCCCTGGCCCTGTTGGATCCCCCCGGTGTTCCAAAACACCCGACAGAGCAAGGAAACCCTTTGATTGAGCTGCGGTGACGATCCGCCGCAATCAAAGGGTTAAAGCACAGCCCCGATCTCAGCACAGCTGCGGCGCCCCGGGGCGTTTCAAACTCAAAAACGGCAGCGAGTCTCAGGCGTCGCTGTAACGAAGACCTGACCACCCGAGTCAAAGTCGGGGGGCGATCGTTTAAGGAGAAAAAAAGGTCCAATGGAACAAACTATATTTATAAAAAACCTAACAGAGATAACCCTGCCCATTTAAAAGGGGAACCACCCTGAAAAGGGTGCCCCTACTTTCATGGTGGCTGTCCCTATCACTAAATAGCTAATCACTATGGCTATACAGTACGTGCTATATGATAACCAAAAGTGACTACAAAAGCACATAGCAATGAAGTAACCAAATGGATAAATACCCAAAATGGATCCGAACAAGCAATTTGTCCCTTTTTCCCTTTAGTGGAAATCCCCTGACTTGAAACCCCAAGGGTAAATGGGTTTTTTAGCTAGGATTGTTTTTTTAAACTATTTTAGAACTACAAGTGTCTATTTTAAAAGGGAAAAAAAAAATGAAAAAAAAGATGTTTGAATACGATTTTACACTGAAAACCTCATTAATGCTCTGCCATTTCACCCACCTTTAAAAAGACATTTAGAGACACTGTTTTGAAAAATAACTGTAATCTGCCAAGTATATATGCTTACTAAATCCATGTCTATGCTTGCCTCAACCTAATATATTCCACTGGTTTTTTTAATAAATTTTTTAGCGGGTTGGCCTACCTTTTCACTCTTTTTCCCAAAAAAATACGCCATTAGGGTTAAGGGGCTTACTAAAACGGGAGCCACGCATTTTATTGATTTTTTAAAGGTTTTGAAAAATCACTTTTGGTTAAAGTTTTAAATTGTTTATAAACGGCTCCCAATTTATGTCTCTGCATACAAAAAAGGGGTTTAACGAATAACATATCTATTTAGGTACAAAATGCTATTTAATTCTGATACAATAACAGCATGTGGTATGCTTGGGGATAGTCTATAGGTATTTGTATCACTAGGTTGTTTACTGTGTATTTATTTATAAGGGGAAACCCTTTTTTTGAGTTTCCCTTCCCAAATTCGGGGTTTGTTATTTTTTTTCCACACTTTTCTTTTTGTCACAAAAATTGGAATAGAATGAAGGGAGTAAAAAAAAATCTACAGTCAACTTAATAGGGTCACTATTTATTTATTTAAGTTATCACACCCAAATTTGTGCACGGGAAACCAAAAAAAATATGAAGGCACCCGATAGAAAATTTTATCTACAAAAATAACGAAGATTAACTTGACCGATAGCGCACTATGATATCACAGCTAGAGATGGGCGAATTGATTCTAACGAAGTGGAATTCGTTTAGAATTTCGGGAAAATTTGGGTTTCTGAACGAAGTCGAATTTTGGGGGGAAATTTGGGGAACGAAGTGTGCTTTTGTTTGGGAAAAAAAGGGCTGCGAGCACAGGGCCTACGGGGGGCAAAGCATTTTGGGGAGGAAGAAGGGCATAGCCTGAAATGCGTGCAGAAATGAAGCCAAGGAGACCGGGCAGGATTTTTGTGCCCCCCCCCCCGGGGCAATATAAAGCCGGGGCAAGCTGGGAGTTTCATACCGCTCTACTGTACTGATCAGGGAAGGTGCGGGCCCCGGCTGATTGTTTGCGAAGAACTAAATTTTTTTTACGGGCGATTTTTTGGGGTGTCACAGCTTTCTCAGGGGACTTGCTTTCATAACGAAAAAATTTCTGTTTTTTTTTGGGTATTGGATTTAAATCCGGGTGGTCCACAGACCCTTTGCATATACTTTAAATCCAAATATGCTAACCCCACCCAAAAATTAAATTTACCCAAAGGGGGGATCTAACCCTTTTCCCTGTTTGAAATTCATTTAAAGAAAAAAGCGTTTTTTACAAAAAAAATTTCCCCAACTTCATTTTTGGTGCTCAATTCTTTGGCGAAATTTTTTAAAAAAGGGGGTTTAAATTTAAAGCGTTTTTATTTCAGCTGTGGTGATCCCAAGAAACCATCATTTTCAACGCCAAAATATATACATTTTTCCTGAAAGCTTTTAATTTCACAAGAAAATTTTAATTACAAACCAAAATTTTAAAATCTCCTTTTTTGGGGCCTTTTTTCGAAAAAGGGGGAATTAAGCCATTGGGGGTAAAACCTTTTTCCCCCAAAAAAACACAAGTTTTTCAAAAAAAGGTTTATTTTTTTGCTCAATTGTTTGGCCCCGTTTTTAAAACATTCCAAGGGGGTTAATTTTTAAATTTTAAAAGGGTTAAATTTTTTTCAGTTTTGGGGTTTGATCCCAAAAAAACCCGGGTAATTTTAAACGCCAAAAATATACTTTTTTCCTGTACTTAATTTTCAAAGAAAAAGGTTAGTTAAATTTTATCTCTTTATTGTGGGGGCCCGTAAAAAAAAAACCTTTATTGAAATAAAACGCTACAAAGCTACTGGGTTTTTTTTTAGGTAAATTTTTTTGGGCCCGCAATTTACACCCAAAGGGGTTAATTAAGCGTTGTTTTTTAAAGCTGTGGTGATCCCCAAGAAACCACCCATTTTTCAACCCCAAAATATATACATTTTTCCTTTTAAAAATTCCAAGCAAAGGTTTAAATTAAAATTTTTTTTCTCTTGTTGTGTGGGTAGAAAACACGCAATTGAAAACCACGCAAAACAAAGTATTTTTTTGGGTTGGTGGCTAAAATTTTTTTTGCAAAATTTACATCCAGGGGTTTAAATTTAAAGGGCGTTTTTTTTCTGAAATTTGTACCAGTAAAAAGAAAATTTTTGGTTTTTTAAACCGCCCACAGAAGAAAAATTTCTTTTGCAAAATTTTTAATATCCAAAAGGGTTTTAAATTTTCAGCCTGTTTTTTGTTTTAATATTCAGAAAAAATTAACTGAGTTTTTAAAAAGGGGCACATACAATTTCAATTTTTCCGGCCCTTTTGGGGAAAGCGAAATTTTATACCCCAAGGGGGTTTTCCCAAAAGTTTGGTTACGGGGTTCATTTGGCGCAAATACAGGGTGGGTATTTATCATTTACAGATATTTCTTTAAAAACAGTGTCTTACATTTTAAAACTTTAACAGTATGTCAACAGGAGGTGGCAGGCCCCTTCCACATGCGAGGGGCAGGACAAAAAAAAATTCCAGGCCCAGGTCGCAGCCAGCAAGGGGGGGTTCGCATCGGGGTCCTGGGTGAGCCAAAACGGGCCACCCCCTTGTTCATCTAGCGGCCGGTACGGCTAGAAACCCCAAAGGGTTTTTGGGTTTGGGGTTGGGAACTAGGCATCCATTTCCCCCCAAGTTTTACATCTGAAAACCCCCGGGCCAAGAGTAAAGGGGGAACGTCAGAAAAAAACCCTTAGTTGGCAGGGGCCCGGGAGGGGTCGCGGCCCTCACCCTGCCTCAACCCCCCCTCTGCCCCCACCCGGGTTCCCTCACCAAATCTACTATGGGGTTTGGGGTTTCAGCGCCACTATATAGGAGGATGAAAAATTTTTGGGGAGGGCAATTCAGCAGCAAATTGGGCAGCGAAAAAAGGGGGGCCAAATTTTAAATTTTCCCCGCTTCTTGCAGTAGGGGGGAAAAGTAAAAGATGTTGAGAGTGGAATGGCAGGTCATGTTGTGAGGGGTCAGCCTTTTGCATACCAAGAGGGGAAAATGAGGACAGCAGTGACTGAAACACAAATAGATAAAGTGAAGGAACCGCCCCGCACGTTGGGGGCCGGGTAAAGGAAAAGGCTTCATTTTGTCAGGAGAGGGGGGCTTTCGGTTTTGGGTAAAGGCACGGGCAGCCAGCAAGGGGGTCGTGGGGCCCCCGTGAGTCAGCGGGGTAGCAGCAGTATGAGGTCGGGACCCAAAAGCGCCCAGGGGGTAAAAAACCCCTTCGCAGGTCCAAAAAAGAAAGGGCCCACAGGGGCCAGCGGGGCGGGCGGCGGCTGTAGTCACTCCGTGTGGAGGTTGGGGGTAAAAATCCAAATACCCCGGCGGTGTGGCAGTTTTTTTCCCAAGAAAAAGGGAGGCCCCCAAAATGGGTATTTTTGTAGAACCCCTGTAAGCAGAAAGTGAAGCGTGGCCGGGGACTAACGGGGAAACCAGGCCCTGCGTAAAACACAGGGCACATAAAACATCCGGGGGCCTGGGAAAAAACGGGGCTCAGATGTGGTGGTCCATCCTGCCGCCAAAGCAACAACACGCAGCAGCCCCCAGTGGCACGCATGCCATTGCAGCCATCAAGGCCCCCTCCCTCTGCAAAAGGGAAAGCGGGTTTATTTTTTGACACTTCTCCCGCCCCAATGCTCCTGCTCCTCGCTACTCAATTGGGGCCAGCAGGGCCCTTTAGGAGGGATTCAAAGAGACAACAGTATGCATCCAAACCCTCCTTTAAAGGGGCACAAACTGACCGTGCTTGTCCAAGTTTTTGGGACTGCAGTCCCTCCCCTTTTCCCAAATTTGGGACTCTGCTCCGTTTCAGGGGGAACTATTGGCTTGGGGCCGGGGCCGAGATGGACAAATTCCAAGCCGTAATTTCTTTTCCAAAAAAAGGGAGTACCGGCCCCTTCATAAATATGTAGAAAAAGAAGGGGGGCCAGTCCCCCTTTTGGGTTTTCTGTTTTTTTCCAAAAGGGGCACGGCAGCGCGGACATTTGGGGCTGTAACTTTGGCAGGGCCAGTAAAATGTCCCTTTAAAGGCCCCCCTGGGTTTAAAGTGCTTCCGGCCCCGGGACAACCCAAAAACTTGGACAGGAGACGCCACCCTTTTTCCTCCACGTTGTCAAATGCGTCTCCTGCGCCTATTCCCCCCTCCTCCTTTCCCCCACCAAACCCGGCTCAGCCCCTTTCAAGTAATTTCTCCATCATACACATGTGTTAAAGGGGAAACCGGGGTCACCAGTTCTAACCGGGTTGGCCCCGGAGAACGAAGGGAACCCCAGGGGAGGAAAATGCTTTCCCCCGTCATGGCAAGAAAAATTTGATTTTGGCTTTCCCCCCGCCAACTGCCCAAAACGGGAAACCCTGGTTTACAGACAATTGGGGGGGAAAAATGGTGGGCCCGCGCTGCACCAGAGGAAAGGGGGTTTTCCCCTGCGCCCTGCATTCGCACGGGGTTCAATTTGGGTTTTGGGAAAAAGGGTTTCCCGAATCCCTTTCCCCCAAAATCTTCAGAACCCTTCTTAAAAAAGGGAAGGAAACTGTGGGCCAAAAAAAAAAAAGTTTTTTATTCCTTTGTTAAAAAAGCAAAAAGGGGAAAACCCTCCTCGGGTTTTTCAACGGCAGAACGGGGCCCCCCCTAACACACTCTGGGTATGCATGTTTCCACCCCTTGGGGGAAATTTCCCGCCTGCCCGTTGGGACCGACTGTATTTAACAGAGAAAGGGCCCTTAAAAGATTTTTTGATTACCAGGCAGACAGAAGTACTCCCCCGTTTAACTTTGATGTTTAAACCATAGCAGTCATGCGTGACACCTTCCCTTTGTTGAGGCCAATTTAGGAGGCACTTATTTGTCAGTCGCCAGGAAAATAAAAGGAAATTTAATAACGTCATTCCCTGCTTCATGTCCCGGAACAGATGCTGAAAAAAAACTGTTGGGCCGGGGACTGGAGACTGGCGACTACATCTCGGGGGGCCACATGAGTCCGTTTGGGGAGAAATGGAGGAGGAGGAGGAGGGCATTGGGGCAGAAGAAATTTTCTGGTGAAATGATTGGGGTTTTACCCAGGTGACAAGAGGGGGAGGAGCGGAGCAGCTTTGGGGGAAACTAGATGGGATGAGGAAACGGGGAAAATGACCCCCCAAGCCCGTGGAGTAAAACATGGAGTTTGGGGGCAGGGGCCCCCCGGAGTCCTTGTGGGGATGGCCCGGGAGCAAAAGGGTTTTTTTGCCTGGCTAGTGAAAGCCCCCTATCGCAAACTGGGGAGGGGGGATGACTTCTCGCTCTCCACCTAATTGGGGCCCCCCGCTACCGGCCAAAAAAAAGGGGGCCTTTTTTCCCCCTATTGAGAGGGGGGGGCAAACTCAAATACATAGGGAAATCCTCCGTAGTAGTTGGCCCCCTGCCCCTGGCGGGATCGTCCCTCCCCTTTACAAGGGCTGACCCGGGGGTTCTTCAGTGCCACCCCTACTCTGGCCGCCCCGGGTGCCGGGGGGAAGGGGGGGGGGTAGGGGGCGTACCAGGGTCCCTCGGGAAAACCAAAAAACCCAAGTTGGGGTTTACGATGAGCAGCTTCCTTCCCCCCGCCTATGAGGGGGCATCGGGCCCCGGGAGCGCAGGGAACCCCGAGCAGACCCCGAAACCCAAAACCCGGGGGTCCTACTTGGAAAACACTCCCACCACCCTTTTGAAGATCCCCCTGGGCTACTGGGCAGCCAATCTGGTTTTGTGGCCGCAATTGCCGATTTGCGTGGGAAAACGTCCTGCCCGGGCCCCCTTTGTGGGGGCATCAGAGCGGGTGTTTTAGTGTGGGGGGGGCCCCTCGTTGGCCCCCAAAGAGAACTTTGCTTTCCCCGGGAAATTTTGGAACGACGGGCCTTTGTCAAGATGAAAACAGGCGTGGATCGGCCCGGGTTTTCCCCCCACACCCCAAAGCCCTTTGGCGTCAGGGTACACAGCCATGACGGGCCCCACCCAAACTGTGGAAATGAGTCTGGGTTCAAAATACCTCCTAGCCCCATTTTATGCCGCCCCCCGCCTGATGCCACAAATCTGCTGACAGTTTTCCATTGCCACCAAACCCTCTTTACCAGGGGGCTGGTTTTTGGCCCCCCCAACCCCCACACCCCCTGTCATTTGCCACTGTCTGACCTCAGCGTGCTGTTTGGTTTCTGCCTGACCCCCCACACTGTGTCCCTTGTGGGCCCTCCCCCTTGGGCCTCATGCTGTTGCTCCCGCCGCCTCACCTCCCCTCTCTGTCATTGTGCCCCCCTCTGTGGCCTATTCCCGTTTTTTGGGGCCAAAACCCCCAGAATGTTTTTTGTGCCACTTTTCTGACCCCACTGCTGCTGTGGCTGCTGCCCTTTACCTACAACTCGTCCCTTTTGCAAATGTCTGACCTCTTTCTGCTGCTTTTTGGTTTCTGCCGTTGACCTACACACGGTTCATTGTGCCACTCTCTGAAACCCCATGCTTTCTGGGTTTTGGCTGCTGCCCGTGCTACACAAAATGTCATTGTGCCCCTGTCCCGAAACCCCATGCTGCTGTGGCTGCTGCCCGGGGACCTCCACACTGTGGGCTTGTCCCCCTCTGTGGCCCAAATTCCTGTTTTTTGCCAAACCCCCAGAATTTTCATTGTGCCACTGTCTACCTCATGCTGCGGGTGTGGGGGGCTGCCGTGGAAAACACACTGGGGTCATTGTGCCCCTGTCTGACCTCATGCTGCGCTTGGCTGCCCGCCCCTGACTTTCACACTGTGTCATTTGGTCTACCCACGTCTTTGGTTCTGGCCCTCAATTTCATTTTGCCCCGTTTTCCCGGCTGGGGCCTTTTTGGGACCTACAACTTTTGTCATTTGTCCCCGTTGCCTCATGCGCTGCTGTGGCTGCTGCCCCGGGCCTACACACTTGGGCCCTTGTGGGCCCCTGTCTGACCTCATGCTGTGCTTGGCTGCGCCGTGAACCCACCCCACTTTTGTCATTTTTCCCACTCCCTTTTCCAATTCCTGTTTTTTTCCCCCTCCGAAGCAATTGTGCCACTGTTGACCTCATGCTGCGCTGTGGCTGTGCGGACCTACAACCTGTGTCAAAAAGGGGCCCCTGTCCCGAAACCTCATGCTGCTGTTGTGGCTGTTCCAATGGCCTTCACACTGGTTTTTCATTGTTCCCCCTGTCTGACCCCATGGGTGGTGCTGTGGCTGCTGCCCCTGACCCCCACACTGTGTTTATTGTCCCACTTGTGGGCCCATTCCCGTTTTTTTTTCCACCTTTCCCGAATGTCATTGGTTGCCACTGGCTGACCTCATGGGTGCTGCGTTGGGTGCCCGCGTGACCTTAAAACCCCTGTGTCATTTTGCCACTGTCTTACCTCTGCTGCTTTCTTGGGTGGGTGACCTACACACTCGGGCATTGTGCCACTGTCGGGCCCCATGCTGACCATGAGGAGAGGGGGGGTGGCCCAAAAAACCCAAAAAGGAGGGAACCCCCTTTCCCTCCACAAAATTTGGTTTACAAAAAAAAACTTGGTTTTTCACTTAAAAAAAAATTTGTTTTTAAAAAAAGTGAAAGGGTTTTTAGTTTTTCCCCTTTTGGCCAAAAAAGGGAGAGAGGAAATGGCTGCCCCCATTTTGGTTTTTGCACCCCACCCCACCCCCCCAGGTTGTAAAACAGTGCCGGTGTTCTTTGAAGAGGTTCTTCGTCCCTGAAGTATTGCAGGTTCTGAACAGAGACCAAATAGAGGAGGTAACAGTAGCGTAGGAACCCATCTGTACTGAGGTCCCATTTGAAGTTGCGGAGTGGGCCTTAAGCATTTTTGGCCAAAAGTGTGGAACAAAGAACCCTCAATTTTTTTCATGTATCCTAGTTAGCAGTAATGCTTTTTCTTACAATTTCCTATGTCATTTTTGATAGTTTCCGCGAACGTAGCGCAGAGAGTGGTGACACTCACTGTTGCTGAGAGTGCAATTGAAATGTCTATATGGAAAGATGCAATATCATGGTCTTGGTAATTTTTTTTTTTACTTATTAACACAAGATATTTGATACATGTTCTTTTCTTCTTGGGCGTTCTTATTTTCTGATTGTAGATTTTTTATTTCTGTTGCCTGTATTTGGTTATGGGGCAGTCTTCTTGCCTGAACTACTTTTAGCAGAAGTTAGATAGATGCCTTACAGCAGTTTCATGGACATAGGAACCTGTGAACAGGAGCAGACCTACTGAGTTTCCTAGACATGGTCTGTGACCTGGGAGATAACACTGTGCAGGGAGGAGAGATGGGGAGTTGTGAATATCTCTTACTGTGACTGGTGGAATCTGTGTTATCGATACAAATTGGTGTCACCTTTCAGTATAATCCTGCCTGTGCTGATTGTTCTGTCTAGCGGGGTTGAAAGAATATTGCAAGATAGCCACGTATGCAATGCTTGTTGTAATAGTGCCATCCGCTGGCCAAAGTTGTGCAGTGCTTTATATAAGTGTTACAGATCCACCATTAAGACTGCAGAGAATACTGGGTGAATGATTCACAGTGAATGTAATGTGGGGAAGAAGAAAGACCATTTCAGAAGCAGAGACTGGACTGTCAGTCACTCTCCACTGCTCACCTGTGCACACTCATCTTCATCCATTTTCTCGGACATAGCATAGCTGGTAAGAGTTTGATCAGTATGCTGTGATGTTAGTGCCTTATCCATTAACTCACGTTCAAGCTGTTAACTAATAAAAAAGAGTTAAAAGTTCAGAACAAAGTTTGGATTTATTGGAAACAAGGAGAAGGATTGGCTGATGTCGGAATACACACAGTGACCACGTGTAAAAAGACAGAACAGTAAAACAGCTACTAGTCACAAGCGATAGTGGATCAGACTATACGGAGCCGCCATACTCACAATAGTCATCATCCGCAAGACTATTGTAGCGCTGCCATATTGTCGCAAGGGACGAGTGAGCATCCACCAGGCACGTAGCATCGCAATCCAGACTACGCTGATATCCTGCTCCTAACCAGATTGCAAGTCCGCAACCAGAAACCACAATGTCTGCTAGCCAAGCTCTTCATCACTCAGGACAATAGTCCTATGCAAGCCGAGATCTAGCAAGAACTTCAATAAAGGAAATGGCTGCTCTCGCTCGAGCGAAAAAAGGCCCCCGGAACCGCAAAAGTAAAAATCAAACCTTAGCAGCGCAAGAAAAGCGAATTAAAGAAACAGAGAGCATGGCCTAGAAAGCGTTCTCTGGAAAGACTTGCCGCAGACAAAGTGAAACAGCAGCCGCAATGGCCAAAGCAGAGTTCCTGGAAGCTGTGGAATCCTCTGCATCAGAGAAACGCAGCAGCGAGTACTTGCCAGACCTAGAGCACAGGATACAGTACAAGCGCATCTCAGAATACGTCCACCAGCATTCCAGAACGATGACAACTCATCACCAACTTCATCAACCAGCCTACACAGAATACCAAAATCCTACCATGGGACCATTAAACAGTACCGCAAGCAGGAAGGTGTGCAACAAAGCGACAACAACGTACAACCGCCAATCTGCTGGAACAGAAGATACGACCATCGCCCCCATTAAGGACCCCCTTGCTTCAGAACGGTATTATACAGACTAACCTAGGCCAGAAAAGCCCCTAAAAGGTTATGATGGATACACCTTACACACACCATGACAAGGCACACCAGCTCGTATAACACTAACCAGGCCTCCATGAACTTGGCTAAATTCGATGCGAACGGGATCTGGTTACAAAGTGAGGGACTTGTAAAGTTCAATGATCGTCCCTGATAGTTACAAGACATCAGGCGTACCGTCCTTTCAGATGCCACAGAAGGTCTAGACCTGTCCTGTAGCGAGGAATAGACCTCCTGGCAAAGTGGCTTGGAACGCAAGTCTGCTGAACACGCTAAAAACTCAGAGACGATTAACATAAAGCTACCCTTTCACAGGGTGTGGGAAGAGACTTTGAATGGATGCATGATCCATAGAAGCGGTAGAAGAATGCTATATATAAAGAACTCTAAAACTTTCCCATAGTAGCAAACAAGGCTGACCAGAAGATCAGAGAGCAGAGTGACTTGTTAATGGAGTACTTGGTATGCTCAGCAGACGGTGATCTTACCAGGTTAGTGTTCTAGACACCGCCGAGGGGGTTAATCCAATTGTACAAAAGCGTTCCTTATAACTTGCAGAGAAAGGATTATGCACGGTTCTTGTTATAAACAGACTCATAATGTACCATTTTCTCCTTTCATTTCAACGTGTTTGTAGATTTTGTTTAGCTGAACAGGCAAGAATCATAAATGATCCCAGTCTTTTGATTTAGCTCTGTCATTAACACTGCCCCTGATGTCAAACCTCATAACACACCAATGGCAGTCCCACAAACAACTAGCCTAAATGTTACTTTCCTCAGGTTTACCTTACATGGCCTCTAATTCCCCCCAAAGGAATAACAGGTCCCTATTGTGACCTCAGCAAGCATTGTCCCCTACACAAAAACGCAATCCTCACTAAAATGCAGAGTCCTTCAGTAGAAGCCTCTAGAGTACCGCAAGAGTTTTCCTCAAGGAGAAACAACATCTGCTTCAGGTGCTGCACAACATCGCACTCCCCATCGCCAGAACTGCGAGGCCAGTGTGGAATGACAGATTGTGGCAGCCACAGAACAAACACAGCTCCTACACCCTGGACCGCCCTCTAACAGGTACCATCAACAGGCTGAAGAGTGTGTTAAAAGCAGACATACACTTGATCGTAGAAGACACCCCAGATAGTCCACCTCTCAGATGTACGAGACAAGGCAGAGGGACTTGTAGGAGGAAGGTCCTGTTCTAAAACTGCCCTGTCAGAGTCTACGCAGCGGTCACAGATGAAAGGCAATCAAGATATATGCAATCTTAGATGATCAGAAGCAACAGTCCTAGCTAAGTCCCCTTCTTGACACATTTTGGCATCAAAGGGCCAGATCTCCCTTCTCCTTATGGACATGTGCAGTACTGTCGAGACAGCGGGGAGAAGGCAACCAGTGTACAAAGTTGAGTCCATGATGGCCAAACCTGTTTTGGTCTCTGACACAAACTACTGGAGTAGCAATCAGATCCCTACAACAGGTCAGAGATACCTACACCGGATGTTAAGCTTGCATTTCACCCCCAATTTTGGAAGCGTATAGCTCACCTCAAACCAAGCTAGACCCAGAGGCACCGATTGTATTACTCCTTGGAGAGATATACTACGAGTCATGAGGCTAGAGCGCAGATTAATGGTCCTCAGAATGCTCCTTACGCCCAGAGACTAGACCTAGGATGGGTCATCATAGGAGATGTTCTGTCTAGGAGGAGCACACAAGCCGACCTCAAAGTCCAACAGTATGCTCACTAGTACACTTGCAAATGGACGTCCTTTCTCTCATCCAACCTTGTCAGAGTAGTTTCCACGGTAAAGACAGTTTCCCTACACAGAGATTCCCTACCTTTCCCCGTTCACAGACACTTATCATGTGGAAAGACCAACGCGTTGTGACGGTGAGCAAGACCACATAGGGTGCAACAGTTTTCACAGAACAAGAGAAGACAAAGGTAGCGATGTCCATTAGAAGACAGGCTGTTCTTGAGGACATAATGGATCAAGAAATAGTAAAGGGGATGAGGTCAAAAAGTTGGATTGCACCTTTGCATTTAAACCCTCAGAGACCAACGCTTACCCCAACAACAGAGAAAGTGTTAATGGTCATTTGTCTCTCTCAGACAGAAACTCCATAGGTCACTAGAGATAAAGACAACACTTCTTCGCCTCATGGAGAATATATTCCAAACCATCATGCAGAGATTGCACCAGCGCTTCAAGACTCTGAAAGAGTCGTTGGTACCTACCCGTATTCGTGTTTAGCATCCAAAAGAAACCAGCAGAATAAGACTAGTATTTGACTCAAGTGCAAAGTGTGAAGATCTCACTCATGATGGTTCCTATGGCTGTCAGGCCCAGACCTCAACAAACAGACTCTAGAAGTGCTTCTACATTTCCGCAGAGGATGCTGTGCATTATGGCTGATATACAACATATTTCCACTGCTTTCTTTCTCGTCAAAGAAGAACACAGAAACTTCTGAGGTTCTTCTTGGTACCGTGACATAACAACCCCTGTAAGATGACATCATTAGAGTACCGGATGAGAGTGCCACATCTTTGAAACAGTCCTTCCACCTGCACCACCATCTATGTTCTCAGACATTCAGCCAGAGAGGGGTGAAGCAAAGTAATGGGTCGGATCTAGATCCTTCGTGGAAAAGGACTACTATGTTAGATGACTGCTTGAAATCCACACCCACTAACGGAGGCAACAAGCAATCATCTTCTCAAAAGGCTCAAGAAATGCTACCTACCACAATTGAGGTTGCACAAGATTGCTTCCAGCAGCCGAGAACTTATGGAGGCTTTCCCTCTTCAGACACTCAGCAATCTAAAATACTTGGATTAGGCTGAGGACTCCCTCCTATGCAAAGTTCCTTGGGTTGCTCCTGGAATCTAAAAGGCAGATGCTTCACCTTCCAGTCAACAAGGAAGAAAAGCCTTCACACCAGAGGTGTACCTGTCTGCCAAAACAGTTTATACGATCCTCTGGGATTCGTACTCCTGTCACATCCAAGGTAAATGGATGTTAAGAGACTTCACCTAAGACACTGCGGACTGGGATGACCTGCCCCCACAGAGAAAGAGAGACTTGCTGGGCAAGTTGGAAGAAGTCCTTGAAGCTTGTCCAGCTTTCATGTGACCGCGAGACCGTTATGCTTCCGAGCCATCTACAGAAGTCCGAAAAAAATGGCAAAGACTCTTGGTATCTTCTGTGATGCCTCAGTCAAAGCGATTGCAGCAGTGGGCATATTTAAAAAATATAGATGTCAAGACCAGTGTCATATAGGTACTCTTTATGACCGACCAAAATTGGCGCCCACTATTCCGTGAACACACAATTCCCAGATTGGAACTCTGTGCTGCTGTGCTTGCAGTGGAGTTGGGCCTTGAACTCATAACAACAGGACTGAACCTGAACTCAAGGAAGTTGAGTTCTAACCCAGACAGCAAGGTGGTCCTAGGAATACATCTGTAACGAAACACGACGCTTTTATGTCTATGTCAGCAACAAGTGCTGAGGAATCAGGAGATCCACTATTCCCAAACAGTGGCATTAATGAACCCATGCTTCAAAAATCCAGTGGGACACGCAACCATATCTGTTGCAACCGAACCACGTGAAAGACACAACATGGTTTACGTCCTGCATGTCCCTGAACCCGTTCAAACGTCTTGCACTGATTGGATCCTGACACGATTTGAACTGATAGAGCCAGATGACAACGAAGAAATCCACCCTCAAGTATCTGTTCTACGTACAGTGACATCTTCTCCAGCGTTCCCGGACAATTGTGTTGACATGCTCGTGCGGCACACTGAGGATCGTAAATGATCCTATCCGGTGGTAGTACTACAGTCCATGCGGTCACCACTGGAGGTCTGCCTATTAATTTAGTGACCACACACACACACACACACACACACCATCGTTTCAGCAGGTTCTCTCACCCTGGAGAGGTGCTTGTCCGTGCTATCGCTTGTTTAAATATTCACATAGCACAGACTTACAAGTCGACATTCACCTGAGGAACAAGAATCCTGCGGTTTGGCATCACCTGCAACAAGTTTTCACCGATCCCAACCTAACAAGATCCAAGACCTAACTGATACTTCACATCATCGAGCCGCACGCGAATGTTATGCTAAAGAACTAGACAACCTGACAAAGGGCACAACCTGTTTTAGCATCTAAAGACAGTACTTTGAGATACAGCACGACATCATATACAACTATCGACCAAGATGGGCTGCTCAGAATTGAGGGCCGTCTCAAGAAGCCAATACAAGCGACTGGCATATCTTATGGTCAAAACAGCCGTTATAATAAACTTCCCAGGTACATCATCCTGCGCGAGCACAACTTTATACGTTTACAACATCACCTACTCATCCAACTACACACACAGCGCGCACAAGGCCTAGATTTGATTTACCGAAGACGGAGCCTCTACGTACTGCTCTGGCCTATGGAAGTAGTTATGGAAGTGCGCGAGGAGCACTCTGTGTCAGATCTACTCAGATTGCCTTATCAAGCTAACGATAACGCTTATAGTCGAGCAACACATTACTACTCGATGGATCCGACAATCTACAGTACCTCAAAATGTATCAAATATCATCCCGAGAGCGTGTCAACAAATAGTCGGGATCCCTCCCTCCACCAACAGATTCTAGAGTCATAGGACTTACATTTGATTCCTTGCACTTGCTGGCCACGTGCGCACTTCTTTAGGTGAGGTCTCCATGCAGTGCAAAGCGGTCGAGTGCGTGCATGTTTCTATACATTCTGACACTGTCCAGATCTAAGAGTCTTGAGTGCCATAATAGCAATAGTGAATGAAGCCATGGAAGACCTTTCCAAGTAGAGACATCACAACGCACGTTAAGTACAGTATTTCATTACAGCCATCAGAGGTACGCCCTGTCTGACTATCCAGCACATTCTGTCAAGTGTCTCTCTGACAGCATAGCAATTCAATTTTTGTTTGAACCCCTCTAACGACCTAAAATCACATCCCTATTCAATTCTATGCGCACTTCTCAGATAGGAGTCGAGACAGCATACGAGCAAAGACGACAAGTGAGATCGATCAACCTAGAGACCCGTATTACTCCTAAGCTATCTGAATCTTCCCATATGGGAACAAGGTACAGCCTGGGAAAGAATGATAGGATAGCAAGAAAGATCCTAGATTCAATCTCCTGCAAGTGGGTATACAAAACTCACCCCATCTCCCACCACAGCACAGAAATATTAACTGTATCCACAAATAAAAAAAAGATGCATCTTATAAAAAATTTTACAATCACCAATATGTGTAGCCGCTCAATAACCCCTGTAGAATAGGTGAAGCTGACGCAATTAATGTGGGTGGTCATCCACTAAAAGGATAAGGTACATGATCTGGGTGACGTTAAATGTGGTGTAATGAGTGCCTTCTGTAAACCCAAAGCGTGAAAAAAACAAGTGCCGTTGCCTGTGTGTGCCGTGCAAAAAACGAAAGGTGCCTACAAATGAAGGGATTATGTGATGGGAAAATACTGGGTTTTGTTGACCACATTTCTGTGTAATTGATCTCTGCGTGTATTGTTCCGCGGTTGCTGGGATGTTGCATATACAATGTAAATCGTAGAAAGTTTCCCACCCCTAAAATCTTGTAGCAGTATTAAAAAATAACTGATTCTTGTTACGCTTTAACTGTCTGATTCGTTAGTAAAGTGATTTAAAATGCCCTATGTTAAATTCTCCCTTGCATTCATATAGCATCATGCTAATATAATGAATTGTAAAAAACAATGCATGAATATCAGAGTAAAGGGCTATGCCATTAGAACGTCTATTATCAACCACTTTATGAGCAAGGAATTAACTTGTTGTTTGCTTTTATTACTAATAATATACGTAGATAAAGTATATAATATATATACTAGTATATTATATAAGATATGTCTGTTAAAGAGAAATATATAATACACATTTAACACAGTCCAGGACCACATTATTGTGACCCGTCTAGCTTAATGTCCAAGTAACTAGGCTGTGGAAGTTGCAGATATGAAAGCTAGATGGGCTGTGGGTGACTCAACAAGGTCCTGGTAGGTTGTTCGAGGTATGTGGAGCCATGCTAACTGGAGTGCATTTCACAGCTGTCATAGAGGATGCAATGGTAGAGAAAGTGCATATGAAAGCAAAACATGATGATACTACAGTGGTCTGCACACAGAATGACTACATGTTTGGTTCAAGTCTGGAGTAATTAGAGGCCAAGTCAATTTTTTGGAATGGATGTATGTCCAATGCTTGTTCCTATAACATTTAGCCACGTAAAACATCACACTGTTTCACTAAAAGATTCCTTCCCCCCCAAAGGAAGACAATCAGTATGTGTGAATGTATGTGATCTCCAAGGATGGATTCATACCCAATTCAGTTGATAGTGCCTTCCACAAATGAGTTGGCCCAGAAAATGATGCAAAAACATTTCCTAGACCCCAGTGCTGCTAACATCAGCTTGTGTTCATCCAGCAATGGTTGCAGGGTGTATTATTTCCCGACTGACACCCTAACATCCATCTGTTTGATACAGCAGAAAATAGGAGTCATAGTAAAAGGTCGAAACACCTTTGCCATCTCTGAATCGGAGGTCGCCTATTACGATGTCAGAATTGAAAATTGAAGCCTTTTTGTCAGCAAAAAACTTAGCATAAGCTTGTAGTTAGACCATCTGTCTTGTTTCTATAGCCCCATGATGTCCGTAGATGTTAATCATTAAACTGTTGCTTTAGACACACGCCTAGTAGCCTTCTGGTTTAGTTTGGCAGTGAATTGCTGCACTGTGTGTTGGTCCGCTCTTGAGCACCTTCATGAGGCCGGACGTGGAAGACTATCATAAATGGTCAACCCCTCTCATATCAATGGCATGTGGTGCTCTACAGTCTCCATGGCCCTTATTCGTAGTGGTGCCATTTGTTCACTAACAGAACATTTTCACCCAGGTATATATAAAAACTATATTATAATATATTATATATGATATAGTAAATATATATATAAAGTAACTCCCAACGCCACTGCACATAACGAAAATAATGGATATGTTGAATCAAGTGACTATCAATTTCTAGTTCACAACTATACCCCATCCAACGAATGATAGTTGAGCTTCCTGTGACACTGTCACGAGCTCCCAGAGGACCACCTCCACAGCAGGGCTCTAAACTTGAACCACACACCACAGGCTATTTCTTCCCGAGAATGTGTAGATACGTTGCTTACTGGATTCATCGAAAATCTGTTCAGTGGGGGAGAAGAACATGTATTTATGTGTATTATATAAAAAATATATATATATATATAGAATAAATAAATATATATATAGCCTGAACTTATGGTTTAGGCATGTGTTTGGTGTTCAACCATGGAAACCCTTGTCCTGATACACCTAGAAGCAGTTTGGAACACTGTAGTGAGTTATTCTTCAGAAGATAGGTGTTTTTACATGTTAAAGCCTTCAGCACTTGGCAGCCCCGTTATTTGAGATTTTGTGATCCAATACCTTGTGGCTGTTTGTATACCCAGAAGCCTTCACTTCATTTACTATCACATTTGACTGGAGCAAATCAGAAATTTCACAAAGTGACTTGTTGCAAAAGTGACATCCTGGGCCACATGTATGAACCTGTTTAGGTCTAAAACTCACTAGTTTTTGCGGCAATATTAGAGGATTCTCTATAAAGTGAAGTGATGAGCGAGCCTTAAACAGCTTCATAGATATATTTATATATACTGGTGTATCCACTATGAAAGTGCCAATTGCTCCACTGTATCTCATTACGCATTGTACCATCCAGAACAACCATTCTAATGTTTGTGGCAATCTGGCTAGTTTGATTTTATGCTCCTGTTTTGTTAGGTATGGCTGTAACACCTGAACTGAATAGTTTGGAAGAAGTCATCTGCACATATATAGCTGTAATGAATATCTGGTCTATATAAGGTTTGGGGACATGGGCTAACTCTAAACTGTCCTTAGTTCTAAGAATTTCTTTGTTGTCCATAAAAAACAATCAAAAGCTAATCGAAAGCTCCCATATTTTATTTCATGTAGTGCTCTGAATTCAAGAAGTAGGAGCTCTGATTTGGTGTCATAAATATGATTCAAACAAAGAAAGTGTACCTTACACCTAGACTAGTTTTTGTCATACATTTTGGGCCCTAATTTATGTTTAAACACATTTGTGATCCGTTGTCCTAACAGCCATGTGCTGTCAACATTGAGGTCCCACACTGATATGGATGCTCAGTAAGCAGAGGATGACCGGGGGGAAGAACAAACTAACAAGATCTATGACTTTGATTCGGCATTTTAGTTACAAATGGCTCCAATGGGCGTGACTACCCAGTACTTACCTCCAAGGTGAGTTGGGCTTAATCTCATTCACTCTTTCAAATTAATCATCAACAACATGCACACTTTACTAAGCTTGTTAAATTGTCATTGTTTTATTTTTAACGAATTCATTGACATATTAGAGCTCAACTTAAATTAGCCTTTGAAGATTCTTTGATCTTTTGTAATGATGTTCATGGGATAATCATATTTCTAACGGTTACCTCTATAGGTGACACAGATTCACTGTTATAAATTTATATGCCCTAGTGATAAGGTCTCTCCATTTGGTCAAACATAAATTTCGAGATGTGTAAAACAGAGACTAATTAGAAGCAGGCAGGAGAAGTAAACGAATCGCTGGAAGCCTCAAAATTCTCTATTTGATATCTCCTTCTTCCGTAGCCAAACTAAGTGAAAATTGAATATACAGCGCAATCCATGTCTTGCAGATTCAATTTGCATTAACCATCATGCTGCATATTGAGTCGCCGAGATAGCAAGAGGTGCGCTGTCTACATGTATCTAGCGGGTATATTAGCGGTGCGAGTAAGTGCGGAGCTTTGGGGCACAAAGCTGTTTTGTGGGAAGCCATATTCCATTGATTTACATCGTAGGAAAACAGTGAGCAGCGAGCAGGTAACTAATGCGATTTGATCACATTCATTTGGCCTCATGTGAATATCAGTTGTAAAAATTTAAAGTGGTCCCAGTAGCACGTTATACATGAGACCATAGTCCTTATAGCTTGTATCGGCAACTGTCAAAGCTCTCCGTTTATAGATTGATATTTTTAATGACTTATTAATGTAATTCTTTTTGCTTTGGGTTATTTGCTAATTTGTTTAATTTAAATTTTTTACTCCAATTACACTCTTGACTATAGCTTTAAAAAAGGTTGTCTACTCACTAAAAAATTGATACACAAACTTGGTCCGGAGTGCCCATGTGAATTCCAGGGTATGTGTTATACTGGATCACAATTCCACTAGCGCCTTGCAGCAGAAGCCAAGTCTGTGATAGCATAAAGCAAACAGTGACTGGCAGCTAAATCATTTGTGAAGATTGAAAATAAAACTATAATTGATTTGACAGGTCTGTAGCCACTTAGCACATGAGTTAGCTAAATGTTCAAGACTACCAATTTAGTTCATATAAGCTAGGAAATTAAGGTAGGTTTAAACAACATGTTATTGGGACGACTATTATTACATAAGTGTTAATTGTTATTTAAAATTGATTAGTCAGAGAATTCTATATAACATTGAACAATACACAAATCCTTTGGTAATGTGAGGGAAATACCCATTCAAAGAATTCTGGACAGTGGTGGGACTCAATGTATATACCAGAATATTAATAAAATAATTGCGAAATTAATATAAGTCCGGCAATGATGTCAGTAAATGATGGTCATTACTCCTTTATGGCACTTGATGCAACTCAAAATTAAAAAAATATACTTTAAGCTTACTTAAAAAATGTGCTGTACTTTTATGATTTGTTTCTAACTAAACCCATAATAGATGCTAGAGATTTCTATGGGTGACTACGAGTGGTCACTATGTAAAAATCGAGCATAACTGCAACATACAATGAAGCAACGCACATAAAAAATAGAGTTTGCTTTTATGAAGTTGAAAAAATAAGCATTCTTTTAGAATAAATTTCCTCGACAACTCATTATGCTAGCAATTTTTCACATATCAAATAATATGCAGGTGAATACACGTGTCACTTATCGAAAAAACCCTATAACAAACCTATGCATCCAACAATTATATTTTTCAGAACTGATTATTCATGAAATAGCTCAACTGAATACAAATGTAGACGACTCTTACTATGAATTCAGATAAAATTCAAGAAACTGATTATTAAGAATGACCAAGAAGTTGAATGGTGGGATAATAGTTATATAGTGTGTTCTGAAATATAATATGGAAATTAATAAACCACGTGTTGAAATATGATTGTCTATTTATAATCACACTGAGAAATAATTGCGAATATTTAGTGATATGTACAAATGCTATATGAGAACTTCTTGCAATTACAATTAGAACTAGACGAAATTCCTTAGGTAGATTTGTTACAGATATAGGGAAGTTTGTAAAAGCCCAAAATTTCAAATCAGGTTTTTAGACTGCCAGTATAGTAATCTATAGACATTACTATTACTGTCTGCATTCTTGTATCATTTACACAGAATACCATCTAATAATATCTTATAGACATTTTATTTATCATGTATTTATTATAATTGATTTTAAACTACAAATATTAAGTACAAATTCAATGCTGATTTAATAACCCAGAAGTATTGATTTAAATCGTCATATGAAAGAATGAAATAAACGAGATAGATCATGAAGTTATAGTGAGTGGAATATAACATATACATCCATTAACCAACTAACCTAAGTGCAGAGTGTCATCTTGTATTTTCTCTAGCTCCAAACATAAGTAAAGTTTCGCGAGTATTATAGAAACTGTAGTCTGTAGCATCATTATATTCATCATTGAATATCATCTTTTATGAAACTAATTACTACACAAGTGAGCAAATTTTCTAAGAACTGCAAGCTATCACTGTATTGCCTAGCTTGAAAGTGAAGCAATCAATTGTTGATTATGGTGCAACAAATTTTCACTTCTTTTAGTGTTTCTAGACAATCAAAGGATGATCGTACACGAACATCTCATACACATGACAAGTAAAGAATGATAGAACGCAACAAGGAATCACTTTTGATATTCAAATGAAAACCCTGTCACAATTTGAACAATGCTATCTGCTATCATCAAATCTGCTATCGAATTAGATAGATAAAGAATGAATAAATGAAGTGGATTATGATATAAACGTAATACAATGTGTAAAGAAAATCTCCAATTAATATAGATTATTTCAACCTACGCCTATTCAAATATCACGTACTAAAGTGGAGTGTGAATTCATCATAATAAAAAACATCCTCATTAGTGAATATGACGTCACTAATATTCTGATGCCAGATTGGTAACGTGTGATATCTAAGAAGAAATATTGAGAATGTATCCCACAACTTGATTAGGAAGGGGATGATATAACCCCATCTCAACGATCTGGCATAAGTGATTATAGAAAATGATGCTGTGAGTGGATTGAGAAATCTAAGATCCCTTTATACCAACCTAGAGTGGCAATTTATTCGACTATATACAACTATACGCAGCCTACATAGTTATAATAATCTCTATATAAATTAACTTCTGCTCATTTCTTTAATCATATCATAATTTGAACATACTGTTTGGATGACATTTTGTTGGCCTTCTTAATGAAAAATTTAATACAATTTTCACTACTAAGAGTTTATTATGAATTCAACATAACAAGAATGTGTCATGAACAAAACACAGAGTCTATTAAAATTGCATGTTTAAGTGCTGTCGTTGAGATTACAACAATGAAATCATCTCCTCTTTCCTACAACTGAAAAAATGACATAAGGGTTTGTCATGAGTAGTTGTTCCCTGCCATCTTACAATAGCAGAGTGAAAGGTGAAAGCAACTCTCTGAAATCGAATGTTCTGTATTACGGGTACAATTACTCATCATCAGTACTGATTTAAGTGACTAAACTATTTTTTGATATGAAATGTATTTTTCAGACAATCAGAATCGCATAATAATTCATTACCTAGTAAATGATTCCTTAGAATCAACGTGTTATTAAAAAATTAGTTCTTAAAACCTTCATATTAGAACTCATTTGTACAGAAAATGCTAATTCTTTGTTTGACGCTTATTGAGACAAATTATTGTCTGCCACATCTGGTCTGGTTCCAGATGTCTGCAGTCCAAGCCTCTGCACACTTGTGATTATTGCGATTTTATTCACGTGAATTATAAGACTCTTCATTGTTATCTATGGACAAAATTTCTATTCTATTCAAAAATTCAAGCTTCTGAAAAAACAAAACTAACCATAAAAAAAGTCTGCATCCTGGATACAAAAGATGTTGGATTTTACATAAATGAAATTAATGAGAAAATGAGTGATTAGCATATCCATATTGGATTCACCGATGTGAATCCGCATCAAAGAAACATCCCATATTCAGAACCTCAAGTGACCACACCTTATACCATCATGTGGCAGTTAGGCAATTAAATATCCTTGTAAGGTTGTAGGTTCTGAGGTTACCGTTATCTACCCATGTATAAAATATTTTCTGAGATGACTGTGTCTTTTTAGTCAAAGATAGTATGAAGTAATCCTCATTCAGACAACCAAAAGCTTACTCATCTGATAATATGTCCTCGTCTAAATCGGCCTCATTAAAGACTGGAGACCCTAGTTATCCACATCCAATGGCTCCTCCATATTTGTTCAGCCTTCATGCTACAAGGATGTGAGCAGTGGACAAGTTCAGACCTAACAGACTTACATGCCTGTGTAGGACAATTATACAGTTCTTTACAGGTCAGGTCTATGCAGGTCAAATACAGGTCTTCCAGTAATTTGCACCATTTCTTTTTGGTAGCTCTTTACAGTTCGTACTATTAAACTATGTCTACACAGCAATGTCAAAATGTTGTCCAAAATCTGACGATATTTTAGCATTGCTGGACCATGGTTTATGGAGCAGATTTATGCTAAAAACCATGGACGGTTTTTGGATTTGCAATTCGGAGGCAGATACAGCCTGTTTTAAAATCCACCGGATTTCAGATTTCAAAATCGATCAGAAAAAAATCTATGCTTTGTAGACTACAAAAGTATTCATACCCCTTGAACTGTTCCTAAATATTACAGTCACAAACATAAATGTATTTTATGTGATGATGCAACACAACAGGAAGTATTTTGTGAAGAGTAAAGAAAATGATTCGTGACAAATTTTTGCAAATAAAAAACTGAAAAGTGTGCTTGCATATGTCTTTAAAAACCCCCTGACTCTGATACTCCTTAGTGCATGAATACACAGCAAAGCGTTTTGGACGAGGTTTTCGAAGCGTGCCTTGCCGCAAAACCCGTCCAAACCACATCAAAACCTCGCCTTTAAATTCACTTCTTATACAAGGTTTTTGAGGATGCGTTTATCGAGTTTTTGGATCAGGTATTCGACGAGGTTTTCATATTCACCCATACAAACGACCGGCTAGGCGAAATATACGCCAAAACCCCGCACTAAAACTCTTTGCCTACAAAGTGCTTCAATAATTTACATGTACACTTCTTTTTCATTGCTAGTCCTATCCAAAGGGAAACCAGAAGCGTGTAAAAACCTTTATTTATACATATGAATTTTTACCAAATTAAATGAACTGGGGGCATTTTGGAAGCGTTTTGGATGAGGAAACGCTCCGAAAACCTCGTCCAAAACCTCGTCCAAAAAACGCTGTGTGAACATGCCCTTAAATAGAATCCAGTGTGACTAATTCCCTTTAGAAGTCACCTATTTAGTAAACTCAGTACATCTGTATGTAATTTATTCTCAGTTTAACTACAACTGTTTTGTGAGGCCTCAGAGGTTTGTTAGAAAACATTACTGAGCAAACAGTATCGTGAAAACTAAGGAACACACCAGACAGCTCAGGAATAAAGTTGTATTGCATGGTTTAGGTTTTAAAAAAAAATAGTCCAAGCTCTGAACATCTCACACAGCACTGTTCAATCCAACATCCATAACTGGGAGGAATGTGGCACAACCACAACCATGACATGGCCATCCACCTAAACTAACAGTTCAGACAAGGAGAGCACGTATTAGAGAAGCAGCCAAGAAGCCCAGGGTCACTCTGGAGGAGCTGCAGAGATCCACAGCTCAGATGGGAGAACCTGTCCACAGGACAACTATTAGTCATGTACTCCACAAATCTGGCCTTTATGGAAGAGTGGCAAGATGAAAGAAAGCCATAAGAAGTCCTGTTTGCAGTTTGTAAAAAGCTAAGTAAGGGATAAACCAAGCATATGGAAGAAGGTGTTCTGGTCAGATGGGACCTAAATTGAACTTTTTGGCCTGAAAACTAAACTCTATGGGGGACATGTATGAATCTTGGCACTGACAGGCCAGTTCTAAATCACATTAATGCGTGTACAGGTTCCACAATTATGACCCTGTTTCTTCTGCAAGTATTCATACATAACAGTCCATTGTAGTTATACTACAACAACTCAGGCACAGGCAGACAACCTTTAACCTGGTCTGGCTGTTGTAACTGTTCCGCGCCTAGATTTGGAATCATAAATGTGTCTACTTCTAAAAATGTGGTGCAACACGCCCCCAGAACACCCCAAAACAAAAAAAATTTCTTTGCCGCATTACTAAGGCACTTATCGGGCCAAAGTTTGGAGTGCACCTGTTCATACATTTTTTTGGGCTCAAAGTACACTAGAGAACTGGTGCAGCCCTGTCCATACATGTCGCACTATGTGTGGAGGAAAGCCATCATTACCCTGAACACACAACCCCGACCGTGAAGCATAGTGGTGGGAGCCTCATGCTGCGGGGATGGTTTGTTTCAGCAGGGACTGGGAAGCTGGTCAGAGTTGATGGGAAAATGGATGAAAGCTTGAAAAGACTTGAGACTGGGGTGTAAATTCACCTTCCAGCAGAACAACAACCCTAATAATGTAACCAAACCTATAACTTAATGGTTTAAATCAAAGCATATTAATGTGTTAAAAAGTTCAGACCTATATCTTATTGAGAATATGTGGCAGACTTGAAAATTGCTGTTCATAAACGTTCTCCAACCAATCTGACTGAGCTAGAGCTACTCTGCAAAGAAGAATGGGCAAACATTCCAGTCTCTAGATGTGCAAAGCTGACAGAGACTTATCCCAACAGACTACAGTTGTCATTGTATCTAAAGGTAGACCCACAAAGTATTGACTCAGGGGGTCTGAATACATATGTACTCTACACGTTTCTTTTTTTTTATTTGCTAAAGTTTGGAAAAGCACATATCATTTTCTTTAGAGTTCACAAATACTTGCTACTTTGTGTTGCTCTGTCACTTAAAATAACAATAAAATACATTTGTTTGTGACTGTAACATTTACAAATGAGGAACAGTTCAAAAGGGAAGAATACTTTTGTAACTCCTTGTGTAAGAAATATTTCAAAGTGTATTTCTGCTACTTTTTGGATACATAAAAATCTAAGGGTCTTAGCATATTTTTATCAAAACTGTGAGGGCCCATCCACCAATGACAATGTGACCCGAGTTTAGATGGGGACCTACACTAGACAATCATTCTCAAAAGTGCCATTAAGGCCTCCATACTTTCATGGCATGAGAGTCCAAGCTATAATCTGTTCTGATTAAAAACAGCCTACTGTATGTGGATGGAGGGAGTGGACGACCAAAATGGAGACAACCACTCCTTAATTTAGACATTCTAAGAAACTTAAAAAAATGGCCACCACTTCAAAGAAAATTAGAAAAAAAATGTGTACAGGGGCATACTGACATAGCTGCAAAATGATGCAGACACATAAAAACAGATCATCAGCACACTGCAAAAGCTAAGGCCTAATTAAGCAAGGAGTATATGATCTATTCAAAGTACATTTCTGCTACATTTAATATACATAAAAATATGAGGTTCTTGGCACAAATTTTTGATCAAAACCTTAAAGGGGTTTTGCCAGGATGTAATGTTGACATAGGATACTCCAAAATAGATATTTAATCGCTTTTCTAAATATATGTCATTAACAAAAGTGAAACCTGTGAAAGCTACAACATTTCTCAGTCCCCCTTAGTTACCTGAAAGTTTGCATTACACACGACCAGAGGAGCTGACAGGAGCTGATCGGCCGCGCTTGCGTGAAACACTTCTTATCTGATGATAGGGAAGATGAATGAGCTTTCAAGGAGCTGTGGAGAAAGTGCAGTGTATGAGTCTGTGTCTTTTTGTATAGATAATCCACTGTTGTAATGTTATTATTTGAGTTAACTTTCACAGGCTGTCATAAGAAGGGCAGCTTGCAGGTTGGGTGCTTTTTATTTTTTCTCCTAAATAATGATGGGTTTGCCCCAGTGAGAGCCCTGTTGGGCTCGATTGGGGGAAAAGATGCATAGGACTGCCGTTTTTTGAGATCACTTAAATCGTGGGCACTTAAACATTTTTATCAAAAAATGTGAACCGAGAGTCTCAAATTTTTGGACGTCCTTTTTCCTCACTCCTTGCTCACCCCCCCCTTTCCCCCTGCGCTTCATGACCAGCTTGATTGTTTTATTTCCTTGTGCTAAAAGGAGGAATGAATCTCCCCTGGCAAACCCCTTTTTAAGGGCCCATTACAGAGGCTAATTGACCACGTTCAGTTGGGGAAGTATACTAAAAAACATTCTCACCTCTCTTGGTGCCTTTCAAGGTCTCCTACTTTTGTGTTATTTTTTAGTTTTTGTCAGCACCATCAACACCCCCACATCAGTGCCAGGCTTGTCAAACCTGAAAAAACCCCAATTCTTGCTGCCGCTACCCTAAAAAGGCGTATTTTACCACAAGTTTAGGGCACACACCTGGTGTGCACGTCGTTGTACAAATAAAAACCGTAAGACATATATCTCACAAAAGTGAGCATATCTGTGGTTCAGAGCACCGTGCTTATCTTCTGGCTGCCCCTTGTTTCTTCTGTCACGGTTTTTGTTTGGGTTTTCCTTCCTGCTCCCTGTCCCCACTCCCCCCTATTTCCCCTTCGATCGCACCATTTCTCATTCCTAGGGCACGCTTTGGGGGGGTTTTGGTTTAAATTTTGGTTTCCTTTAAACCTTAGGGTTTCCCACCCCCTCCCCCCCCCCCCCCCCGGGGGGGGAAAAACCCCCCCCCCCCCCCCCCCCCCGTCCCCCCCCCCCCCCCCCCCCCCCCCCTCCCCCCCCCCCCCCCCCCACCCGGGGTTTCCCCCCCCCCCCCCCCCCCCCCCACCCCCCATTCCCCCCCCCCCCCCCCCCCCCCCCCCCTCCCCTCTTTCCCCCCCCCAAAACCCCCCCCCACCCCCCCCCCCCCCCCCCCCCCCCCCCCCCCCCCCAACCCCCCCCCCCCCCCCCGGGGGTTTTCCCCAAATTTAATTTTTGTAACCCCCCTTTTTTTTTGATGCTTAATTTTTTGGAGGGGTTTTTGGGCCGGTTCCAAATTCCTCTTACTTTCCTCGATAGAATCTTTTGTCCCCCAACCCCCCCAAAACCCAAGAAAATTTTTTAGGTTAGAATTTTTTTTTTTTTGTCCGCCCTTTCTTTTCTTTGCGTCGGGTTTTAAAAATTTTTGGGGGGTTTTTAAAATTTTAAAACTTCCTGACCACGGGGGGGATTGGGTTCCCAAAAAGTCACGTCATTTGGGATTCATGGTTCCCCCCTTTTTCTTCCCCCAGCTCAGCCTAGCAGCCCCAAAATGAAATTCCCCCCAAATTTTCCTTTGGGAAAAAACCCTTTTTTGTACCCTCAAATTTTTTCACCGCCAAATTTTTTAAAAAATAAGTTAATTTGGGCCCCAAACTAAAAAGGGAATTTTTTTTCCCCCCCCCCTTTAAAAGTTCTGCTTGTTCCTGATCACGAATGCCGATTCTGTACCATGCTGCACCTCGGCCGCCACCGCAAGTAAGTTATGTCAGGAGTATCGACTTGGTAGTCTCCTGGTGTGCTGGTGCTCTGGTGCGGTTTATACCACTGCTTGCGGTGGTCCTGTGTATCCACCTCCTGCCCTGACAATACCTCTCACGTTTTTGTAAATATTTTATTATATCTTTACATGAGATCACACAGAAGATGCGATGCTATCATGTAAATTAGACACGGTACATCTTAGTCAGTGTACATTTGGTGTGCCCTCCAAATAACTCAACACACAGCCATCAATGTCTAAACCGCTGGCAACAAAAGTGACTACACCCCTAAGTGAGAATGGACAAATTGTGCCCAAAGTGTCAATATTTTGTACACCTTCTATTATTTTCCAGCACTGCCTTAATTCTCTTTGGCTTGGAGTTCAGTAGAGCTTCACAGGTTGCCAATGGAATCCTCTTCCTCTTCTGCATGACGTCATTGATATCTTTTGTCCCCCACCTTCCCTTTATGATTGCCGCACAGATACTCAATTGGATTTAGGTCTGGAGATATGATTGTTTGTTTGTCCAGCACCTTTACCCTCATTTTCTTTAGCAAAGCATCGGTCATCTTGAAAGGTGCGTTTGGGGTTGTTATCATGTTGGAATACTGTCCTGCAGCCCAGTTTCCGGAGGGGATTAGGCCGTGCTTCAGTATGTCACAGTACATGTTGGCATTCATGGTTAACTCCATGGCCTGTAGCTCTCCACAGCTGGCAGAACTCATGCAGCCCCAAACCATGACACTCTCACCACCAGGCTTCACTGTAGGCAAAACACACTTGTCTTTGTACTCCTCACCTGATTGCTTCCACGCACGCTTGACACCATCTGAACAAAATAAGTTAATCTTGGTCCCATCAGACTACAGGACATGGTTTCAATAATCCATGTCCTTAGTCTTCTTGTCTTCAGTAAATGGTTTGTGGGCTTTCTTGTGCATCATCTTTAGAAGAGGCTTCCTTCTGGGATGACAGCCATGCAGACCTGTTTGATGCAGTGAGCACTGACAGGCTGACACCCACCTCTTTAATTTCTGCAGCAATACTGACAGCACTCATATTTATATTTTGAAAGGACGATGAACACGCTCACTCAGATTATGATGCTGAGAACCCGACACTGAGGCCTGTTCTGAGTGTAACCCGTCTTGTTAAACCACTTTATTGTCTTGGCCACAATGCTGCAGCTCGGTTTCAAGGTGTTGGCAGTCTTCTTATGTACAGCAACAATTCTTTTTTTTCAGATCCTTAGATAGTTCTTTGCCATGAGAGTCGACGTTGAACTTTCAGTGACCAGTATAAGAGAGTGTGAGAGCAATAACACCAAATTTAACACACCTGATCCCCTTTCACACCTGAGACCTTGTAACACTAGCAAGTGACATGACACTGGAGAGGGAAATTGGCAAATTGGGCACAATTTGACCATTTTCACTAAGGGGTGTACTCACTCTTGTTGCCAGCGGTTTCGACATTGACTGTGTGTTGAGTTATTTTGAAGGTACACCAAATTCACACTTATATGAGCTGTACACTGACTACTTTACATTGTATCAAAGTGTCATATATCCAGTGTTGTCTCATGAAAAGATATAATAAAGTATTTACAAAAGTGTGGAGGGTGTATTCACTATGGAGGGTGTATTCACTGAGGTACTGTACAGATATACATTAATGTGCAGGGCTATAGCAAAAAAATAAAATATTAAAGGTAACCCATCACATAGGTTATGCCACTCTTCATGAGAACAGCACAAGCTAGTGAAAGACATGCCATTTCCAGCGCTGTGTCCTTTATTCTATAAGGTGCAGTGGTTTCAGAGCATTTACTGCTCAAATCTGGTAGTTTGCAGCCTGCTCTGCTAGTAAAGAGTCCACTTAGTTCAAGAGCATGTATTAGCCACCAACCACTTGTGGCTAGTCACGCCCTTCCATGACTAGCTCCACCCACTCACAGCTGATTCAGTCGTTTGCTTTTAATTGGTAGCAACCTGTGAATAAAAAATGGTGGGTGGGCTAACACCTGCTTATGAATGTATGCTCATCGCTGGCAGAACAGGCTGCAGACTGCCAGATTTGAGCAGTAAATGTCCTGAAACTACTATATCTTACAGAATAAGGGATACAGCACTGGAAACAGCATGTCTGTCCCTAGCTTGTGCTGTCCTCAGCAAGGGGGGCATAACCTATGTGACAGGCTCTCTTTAATGCGGTCTCACTGAGAAAAACATATAGGGCAACATGTATGAACGGTTCTGGCGTCTTTTCAGCCTGAAGACAAGCATAGCCCTGTTCGCTATATTTTTAAACAGGCGCCGTCCAGTATCAGGCGCATTACAGAGCGCCCGTGGCACTTTGTAATGCTCCTGAGACCGGGGGGCGTGCTGGAGGCGTGTCGCACTACAACCGTACGAATCTTCACAATTATAGCGTCAGTACGGCAAATCCAGGCACATTACTGCTGCAACAGGTAGACCACTTTAAAAATGGTTTACCTGAGCCAGAAGTGTCGCTTTGTAGCTTGAAAGCGCTAATTCTATGACCAGGGCTGTTCCTAGGCTAAATTGCACTCAGGGCGAGATGAAGAAATCACCCTCCCCTCCCCCCGGAAAATGATGCGCCACAAGGCAAACCACAGCTTCACCAGATAATTGCCCCCTGTAGTCATGTTGTACCCACCTATAGCCAAACAGTAGCCCCAGTAGCCACGATAGTTGCCCCTGTAGCCAGATAGTTGCCTCTGTAGCCATGATAGTTGCCTCTGCACCTATAGTTGCCCCTGTAGCCCTGAATCCCCTGTACCTGTGCCCCGTAAGCCTTTATAGTTCCCCCCGTAGCCGTGTTCCCCTGTAGCATGTTCCCCTGTAGCCTGTCCCCCCGAGCCAGTGTCCCCCTTTGCCCGTGACCCCTGAGCAGTGTCCCCCTGAGCCAGTGTCCCCTGTAGCCGTGTCCCTGTCTTTTGCCCCCTGTAGCCCAGTTGCCCCCCGTAGCCGTGTCCCCCCTGTAGCCAGTGTCCCCCCTGACCAGTGTCCCCCTTTTTAGCCAGTGTCCCCCCCGTATCAGGTCCCCTGTAGCCGTGTCCCCCTGTGCCAAGTCCCCTGTAGCTAAGGATTTTAAAAAAATAAAAACTTACTTACCTTTCCAGGATCCCCGCAGCGTGTCCAGGTCCCGGGAGTCGTCATCACGCCGCTTACACTCAGCTCCCGGGGCCTCCGGGGACAGACGGGCGCCGAGACGCAGCGTCGCAGGGGGTGCGGTGAAAACCGTGCGCCCCTGCGACGCTGCTGTGTATGTATCAGCGCGGTGACTAAGCACTGATACATACAGGGAGGAACAGGAGGGAGCGATCCTTTCCTGCCTCCCCCCTGTACGGCAGCTGCATTAAAGGAGTTGTTCCCACAGGGTTTCAAAGAAGCATGAAGAAATTCTCTGTCACTTCCTGGTTATACTAATTTGCAAAATTTGTCCATTTTTGTACAGCTATGTTGGGGCTTTCAATGCAAATTAGATTGATTAGTTCTCAAAAACTACTTGTTTGACTTCCCTTATCTTGGACCCCAAAACAAAAGCCCTAATTACAGAGCTGTTTAATTTGGGAATAAAATCAAGCTTTTTACTGTCTGCAACACAGGACAGATGACACTGCCCACCGGGTGTGAGGGCCCACTCTCTGTTATTCATTAAAAACACCCTGGGGGATTGTTTACAGGTCAGTTACGAGGGAACTAAAAATAGCCACTGAGGAAAATAATTTTCATTTGTATCTCTTTAGGGAAAACAGGGAACAATGCATATATTTGGAAATGTCTTTATTTTGTTTTCCCCTAAAATTTTGAAAGCTATTCTTTGTAGCGAGACAACCCCTTTAAGTGTCAAGGCGGAAAGGGGGCTCCCCGGGGGTGGGGAGTGGGCGAAGCCCGCCTCGCCCCTCCTGGTTTGGGCCCCTGCTATGACCCGCAGTAAAACCCGGTTATAAAGGCGCTTTCTATGTAAAAAGGTGGAAAAAAAAAGGGGGGCGCCCTGGCCCCCAAAAAAATCAGCATTTCGCCAAGGTTTTACAAACGGGGAAAGCATTTTTTCCCCATTTTTCATTTGTCAAAAACATTAATTTTGAAAATTAAGGGGAAACCGGAAACACATAGATTATTAAGTTCATATCTACCTGTAAAAATTTGTTCCTTTTAGATTTTTTACGAAGTTAATCTTACTCCTTCAGAGATGAGCTGCAATATCAGATATAGCCCATGGACAAGCGCAGCATTGTTTCTAAAGAAAAAAAACATTACTCTTGCTGTCTAATGACAATCTAAAAATGTGCTGGATTTTTTGCCATGGCTCATTATATATGATAAATCTGCAACGTATTTATACAATTTTGTTTAACTTTACACCATCTATTAGTCTGCTTGGTTTACACCAGTAAGTGTGACAACATTTTGGCATAATTATTGGTGCACAGCGTTGCATGTAAACCAGTCTCATTTTTCATGAAAGCAAGCCCTGGACAGACACAACACAGAAGTATCTAAAAACTGTCTAAAATGCGTAACGCATGTGGTGTAAGGCATGAACACCTATACTTTGGTGCTATTTGTGTCATGGTAAATGTGCACTATTATGTTTATAACTAATCACAAATAATGGGGCTAATCTGAGTTGAGAAAAGAGGTGAAATCTGCTGTATTTTGCAAAATCCTTTTAGAAAGATGTAAATGAGTAAGAAGTGGATTCCATGCTGATTCAGTGTTGGATTTTCTGTGCTACTATGTGTACATGCTTTTAAAGAGGCTTTCTGGTTATGTTTCATAGAACCTGGTCTTCACAGCCAGCTTTAGGTTCCCACTTCCTGATCATGCTGTGTAATGTTCTACAGAGGTGATTGGCATAACAGCTCTGCTATTCCTAGCAGAGCATGTTTAAGATACCTTGGTAATGGAAGGGTTTAAATAGAAGGATACAAGGCTACAGAGCTCTAAAGAGTTAGGGGTCGTTTACATGGCACAGGACAAATACCAGTGTTTTCGGGCCATGCACACGTCTGCAGGGGGACGGCTTCTCTCTGTGGTTAGCGGAGAAAAGCCCTCCCCCTTCACATAGACATGTTTATATTCTGTTCGAAAACCGGTCGGAAGAATGAACATGTTGTATGTTTTTCGGACCGGGCGGAAAATTGGTGCAATGGGGACCACTACACGGATTTTCCATTAGGGTCCGTGTAAAAGTCTGTCAACTGGTTTTCAAAACCGGCTGAAAAACAGTGCCGTGGGGATAAGGCCTAAAAGTTTGGGTAGAACTAACATTTTCCGTGCTGCTGAAAAGACACGCAGGGGGTGACATCCCCCCTGCACCCTTGCCCATGTTGGAGCACACGAGCAGAGGAAGAGGGTTGGAAATGGGAAAAGCATTGTACAAAGAAGATAAGACCTTTCTAACCTGAACGAAGCAAATTAGAACAGCAATGTATTTGGTAATAGTCTTTATTTGCTGTTGCTTACATGTTTAGGGCTAATCAATGAAACGAAAATTCCCCTTTTAAGGAATGTTCACACAGCGGATATGGAAGCAGAATCCGTCCAAATGTAGTTGCAATCCGCATCCCATTGTCTTAAAGGGAAATCTGCGTGTCAATGCTGATGACGCAGAATTTCCTGACTTGGATTTAAAATCTAAAAAAAGAAATTACATGTCACCTCTCTGAAGAATCTGGAGGAAAAAAAATTTGGCTGATTGAAAAAAAAGTAAACCCCTCAAGAAAGTGGCAAATCCCCTTTCTAACTTTACAGTCCCCCACTTTTAATTTCCCTGTGCAAATGGGCGGATTTTAGATGCAGATTCCATGTGATTTGCGTCGATTTTTCCCCCGCTTTTGTGGAACATCCCCTTTCTGTTAAGGCCCGTTCCACGGCTTATTTCGGGAAAGGATTTGCCGCCGTATTTAGATGTAAATCCGTTCCGAAATCAGTTTAAAAAATTGGGGCCATTTAATATTTTTTTTTAATGGGAAAAACGTGTCGTCGTTCAGACGACAGTATTTCCCCTGCTGTTTGCCGCCGCGGATTTGCGGCCGCAAAAAGCTGGAAAAACAAGGCAGTCAATTTTGGGCCCGGGTTTCGCGGGATTTACCCCCTATAAGAATGGGGATTGTAAATCCGTCGCGAAAAATGCCCACTTAGTGACACTTTTTCAACTGATTTACAACTGATTTCGGAACGGATTTACGATCGGCAATCCGACGTAAATACGTTCTGAAATAAGCCGTGTGAACATTGCCTAAGAGTAATGTTAGTACTGAGGGTGCCAAATACATTGCTTTGTACTGTTTGAATAGTACTAGTAGTGACTTTTATGTGGAAGTATACACAATACTGTCCATATTTTAATGTAATGCTCATTGTTCTGTTCTTCACCCTGGTTTATCACATGAGTTCTATTTTGATATTGTAGGTGCTGTTTGAAGCTGAGGTGTCAGGAACTCCACTAGGATACATTGCACTGGATGATATTCTTCTACTTAGTTACCCCTGCAGTGAGTAATGCAAAATATGACTCATTCATCTGATCTTAAATAACAAGTTAAACAGGAAATGAATCTCATTAACCGCTTCCTCTCTCACAGCTCAAGCTCCCCACTTCTCCCGACTTGGAGAGGTGGAAGTTAATGCCGGGCAGAATGCCACATTTCAGTGCCCTGCCGCTGGCAGGGCAAATGAGGGTGAGACCTTCTTGCTGCAGGTGAGAAGCTTCATGTGATTCTCCTCTCTTCTGAATTCTGCATTGAATGGGGCATATAGATGGCAGGTGTTTGAATGGAATGGCATGAAGCCAATTAGGGAATGTGGTGTCTGAATCAGGGAATGTTGAAGGGATGGCCATCGTTATTGTATCAGTGACACAATTCCTCAGCATGACTACTTCATTGTGCCTATTCAGCGGCATGTACTACTTTTCTGTGCTATGCAGATGAAGAGAAAATAGCAAGGATACAACATTATAAGGTTTCTATGGTGACATCTTGAACAAATGATAGTGTGTACTGATAATTTAACTTTGGCATAATTAGTGATTGGATTGCTCCTGGGAAATGAGTAGATTCTGTGTCAAAGGCATGGGAGGCTGTATATTCATTCATAAACTGAGTAATCAAGTTCATTCACAAGCAGGAAATCGTTACAAAGTATTGCAAAAGACACTTGTCTCAGCTGAATAAGACTTTGAGAACATCTCTGTAGTAAGATGCAGCCTCAGATGTGATTGGTTCTAATCATCTGAATTTATTGTTGGGTTACAGAGACAAAATGGAGGCATCACATCTTCAGGGATAATTCAGCATGTCAGTCACTGGCGGCTCTTGGCCTCTTTCCAGCTTTTTGAGGCTGGGAGAGATGATCAGGACCTGTACCGTTGTGTGAGTCGCTCTATTCATGGTGCAGGTGTCTCCAACTTTGCTGAGCTTGTGGTGAAAGGTGAGAGCAGCTTGTACATGAAGATTATAATATTAAATATAAATATAATAAAATATTTTATTGCTTAAAGGGGTTTTGCCACAATCTCATTTCATACCTCCAGCTTCCAGCTCTTCAACTCTGTGTGCTCAGAAGGGGGTGTGTGTGATTTGTTTGAATTGCATATCATATGACCCAGCAGGATGACATCACCAGGCCTGTCCTCTCTGTAGTCAAAGAAAGGTCTGTTTATGCATAAAGCTGTAAGTAGCTACAATGTAGCTCAGAGGTAAAGTTTTTGCCTCACAGCATAAGGTTCCTAGGTTCAAATCTCTGCAGGAACCAAACCTGTGGATTATTTTTCTCTTTATCAATGCACAGACCTCATTGAGGTTTATTTTTTATTTATTTGCATTGTTTGACTAATTACTTAGGATGACAGAAGACAGTCAGTAGCTGCCAGAGAGGAGAGCTGATGTCTGAGCATGTCTGGCCAGGACTGAGGAGCTCTCAGCCCTGGTCGTTTCCCCTGGAGACGAGCTGTAAACAATGGATCACTGAAGGAGCAGCTAAAACAAAAACTGTAGAACATTTTTAATAATGATGAATGGTGAAAATGGTTAATATTTAACTTGCAAGCTTCCAATGTCAATTTTACTTTGTGGCAAAACCCCTTTAATGTGTCAAAATTGGAATTCACTTGTTGCCTATATTTTTTTATTTTGTCCCTTATACTTTATCGGTTGTAATGTTTGAAAAAATCACAGTGCTAGTGACACATCTTCGGCATATTAATCATAAGACTTATACATGCTTATGTTCAGAAATGCTTAAAAAGGGACACTACCATCAAAATTTTTCTTTTCACATATTGACAAGCATTATTCAACTATTATATGGATTTTTTTCAATTGGGTGGTTATTTTTTTTATATAATTTTTTATGTCTCCTATATACATATGTTTCCCTTCTATGAGCCCTGATAGCAGTGAGAGGCTTGATGGTCCTTCTCTCTGGTTGTCTCTGGCCTACAAAGTGCAAATATTATCAGCAATTACCTGATGAGTGTGAAAAAAATTCTCTCCCCCACTCCCCGTCCTCTGTGCAGAAAAAGATTACCCTATTTTCCTTTCCTATATTGCTCATAGTCTACTATAATCTAATTTATCCCTGTGGAGAGAACCATAGAGCAATCATGTCATTACCTACTGTTTGTAAGGAGACTCTATAGAGATAAGTAGAAGCTGAAGTAAAGTGAAATTAATCTGCCCTGCCAAACAAAAATTCTCACAGAGCTAGAGAAGGACAATATTTTATATGTAATTTTTCATTGCATAGGCCTGTTGAAGTAAACAAAATAATACTGACAAAAATTGTAAAACAAGTAATTTTCCAGGAATATTGGTTTTAACAAAAATGCTCCTCTCTGATGGCAGTGTCCCTTTAAAGAGTCCTTAATCACTTTGTTCCTAATACTAACTTATTATTACTGAATATCACACAGAACCACCAACACCTATTGCTCCACCTCAACTTCTAAGGGCTGGTCCCACCTATCTGGTTGTACAACTTAACACTCGCTCAATAACTGGTGACGGGCCCATCGTGCGCAGGGAAATTGAGTACCGTGTGAGCGGTGGAACCTGGCGGGAAAGGCATGCTGTCACTTCACATACATATAAACTGTGGCACTTGGACCCTGATTCACAGTATCACCTGTCTGTGTTACTTACCCGACCTGGTGAGGGAGGTACTGGGAGACCTGGACCAGCTCTTATCAGCAGGACAAAGTGTGCAGGTAGGAGGCCTTATGAGTCTAACATATGCCTATGCATTTTAGTGACCAGCAGCATTAGATAAATTTTAATGATCAGTTGTACTGTATTTCCTAACATCAGGCTTAGTACCCAAAGTCCTGCCAGCTATGAAGATTTTGCATATTATGCTTTTTAAGTCTATAATACCATAGGAAATCCAAAAAGGACACATATCCACCTATTGTGAAGAGTGTTACACCAGAAAGGGCCCTCACTAACCATCTTATTTTTGTCCTCCCACAGAACCCATGCGAGCACCTAAAGGCCTTTCTTGCACAGCAGAGCAACCGCGCCAGTTGACACTACACTGGGAAGCAGTTGGCTTTAATATCACTCGCTGTCACACCTACTCAGTGACACTGTGTTACCACTATCAATCCAGTACTTTGCAGGACTGTGTAACGGTGGAAGGGGGAGCCAGCCATTATATCCTTCAAGCTCTACCTCCATACAGTGCCGTCCACTGTCGCCTTGCTATATCCAATCCAGAGGGCCGAAAGGAGGGCAAGGAGGTTACCTGCTACACACAGGAAGATGGTTTGTATTATCACGTAGTTTTACCTTTAGATGTTCCTACTGTTAACACCATCTGCTGATTGGAAATCATCTTAGGCATTAAGATCTTTTAAACATTAAAGGGGTTGTCTCACTACATTGATACGTTTTACCTCAGTCCTGTTTTCTTGGTTTCATTTTGAATTCAGGGGCGTGATTACTGGCCTCCACTAGGCTGCAGTATAAGCCAGGTCTGTAGCTTTAGCAACCATTGCCGGAAGCCTATCGGGAGAGATCAAACAGGTCTGTAGCTATAGTGACCTGAGGAGCTGATGCAGCCCATACAAGAGGGGATATCTCAGAATAGGTAGGATATTATTAATGGACACATATTGCAAAGTGGCTTGTTTTTGTGAGATCTTTAACATAAAAAGCAATCTCTGTAGTGAGACAACCCCTTTAAAGGGAACCTATAGTTTATGCCCCCCTTTCTGAGGACAGCACAAGCCAGTGATATACATGCTGCTTACAGCACGGTGTCCCTTATTCTGTAAGATATAGAAGTTTCAGAGCATTTAATGCTCAAATCTGACAGTTTGCAGCCTGTTCTGCCATAGCCCAGCTTAATCAGGAGCACGTGTTAGCTCCACCCAGCCGTGGCTGGCCCCAGCCACTCATGGCTGAATTCTTTTACATGGAAAAGATAGAAATCTGTGAATAACCAGCAGGTGGGTGGGGCTAGTCTCAGGTGGGCGGGGCTAACAACTGCTCATGAATAAGATGAACTCTTCTCTGGCAGAACAGCCTACAAACTGCCAAATTTGAGCATTAAATGTTCTGAATCTACTGCATCTTACAGAATAAGGGACACAGCGCTGGAAACAGCATGTCTGTCGCTAGCTTGTGCTATCCTTAGCAAGGAGGACATAACCTATGTGACAGGTCCCTTTAAGCTATCCCTTAAAGATTAAGTACATTACAAATCTAGATATTAGATATTAATTAGATGTTATTATCTCTATATTGTATTTTTTATTATATATGGATTTTAGTAAGGGTGCCTTCCCATGGTGCGCTTTCATGCGTTTTTTTGGATGCGTTTTTTGTGCAGGAAGGCACAGCAATTACTGCTGTATATTGCTGCACAAAAAACGCATAAGGAAATGCATCAAAAACACACCGTGTGAAAACTCCCTAACGGCATTAAAATCACTAGGTCAAATCTTGAGTTGATCCATATCCCCTGGGCAGAAATAACTGGAATTAATAATTATTAAAATGACTATTTAATAATGGGTTTAGTAAAAGACCTTATTTGCTTTGTGAATGATTCACCCAGGGTTCTAATATTGTTAATACACTAAAATTAGTTTGAGTAAATTTATTTTTTTTATTGCTCAGTGCCTGGGGGAATTACTTCAGAGTCTTTGGTGCTCACTTCAGTTGATGATGCTATTCTTCTGTCCTGGGATGAACCTGCTGAACCTAATGGTATCCTTACCCAATATGAGGTAGGAATGCAAAACCAATATTGTCTCTGTTTAAAATATCAGTTTTATGTTTTTGGAATATGTGAAATCCTACTCCTAGGCTTGGCTTCTTTAAGCTTCTTAGAACCAACAATATTCCTGAGACACTTGTTTGGCTGCATATAGTCCCCCAGGGTCTAAATTACTGCCATGTAGGCTCTTGGGGGAACATATGTGAGCGGGGCTGCGCCAGAAGTCTGGCGTCTTTTCAGCCCAAAGACTAGAGTCCCGGTCGCTATATTTTTTAAGAGGCGCACTCCTATATCAGTTGCATTACAGAGCACCTGCGGCACTTTGTAATGCGCCTGAGATCGGGGGGGCGTGCTGGAGTGTTTTAACAGTGGTTTACCTGGGCCTGAATTGTCATTTTTGCGCTAAAATGCGCCTGATTTATGAGCTGCAGTAGAACAGGTTCATAGATTCAGGCGCATTCTACACTACTTTTCTGCACAAAAAAAAATGGCGTCTGGGCGGCAAAAATCATACAAACCGTCCTTGGCTCTCTGCATATTTAGGACTTTTTGCAGGCTGTAGTCACTATATTACTGATCCATACCACATAAGTACGGCACACAGTGTGCATTAAGTCTAAGGAGGAAGTAACAGCAGCATAAATGTGGTTTAGAAGTTAACTCCCAAGGTAATGAATTACACAATTGACTATACTTTTCAATACAGTTTCTGACACATGCTTAACGGACCCATCCAGCATTCATCGGGTGTATGAGACCATATGGATGCATTTGACATATGCACTGCTGCCTGTAAAATGAAAACAGTGAACTTAGCGTAAGATTGTACTTGTTTTAAAATCAGTTTTACTATATGTGGATCAGATAAGTAGCGCTTATTGATATTCTGTACATAATTTTTAAAGAGGACTTATCACCAAATTATTACTAAATAATTGTAATACTTGTAGCCATAGAAAATGTTTAGATCCAGTCTAAAGTCAGTTTTGGATCAGGAATGAAATATTCCCTTTGGGTTTCAAAGTCTGTATTAGTAGGGGAAACAAAACTTAAACATTTCCTTTACCCCTCCCTTCATCCACAACTTTCCCTAACCTTGATAGAACTTGATTGACGTTTGTCTTTTTTCAACCAAACTATCTACACTCACCGGCCACTTTATTAGGTACACCATGCTAGTAACGGGTTGGACCCCCTTTTGCCTTCAGAACTGCCTCAATTCTTCGTGGCATAGATTCAACAAGGTGTTGCAACGATGCTCAATTCGTACCAAGGGGCCCAAAGAGTGCCAAGAAAATATTCCCCACACCATGACACCACCACCACCAGCCTGAACCGTTGATACAAGGCAGGATGGATCCATGCTTTCATGTTGTTGACGCCAAATTCTGACCCTACCATCCGAATGTCGCAGCAGAAATCGAGACTCATCAGACCAGGCAACGTTTTTCCAATCTTCTACTGTCCAATTTCGATGAGCTTGGGCAAATTGGAGCCTCAGTTTCCTGTTCTTAGCTGAAAGGAGTGGCACCTGGTGTGGTCTTCTGCTGCTGTAGCCCATCTGCCTCAAAGTTCGCCGTACTGTGCGTTCAGAGATGCTCTTCTGCCTACCTTGGTTGTAACGGGTGGCTATTTGAGTCACTGTTGCCTTTCTATCAGCTCAAACCAGTCTGCCCATTCTCCTTTGACCTCTGGCATCAGCAAGGCATTTCCGCCACAGGACTGCCGCTCACTGGATGTTTTTTCTTTTTCGGACCATTCTCTGTAAACCCTAGAGATGGTTGTGCGTGAAAATCCCAGGAGATCAGCAGTTTCTGAAATACTCAGACCAGCCCTTCTGGCACCAACAACCATGCCACGTTCAAAGGCACTCAAATCACCTTTCTTCCCCATACTGATGCTCGGTTTGAACTGCAGGAGATTGTCTTGACCATGTTTACATGCCTAAATGCACTGAGTTGCCGCCATGTGATTGGCTGATTAGAAATTAAGTGTTAACGAGCAGTTGGACAGGTGTACCTAATAAAGTGGCCGGTGAGTGTATGTAACCACCAATGTGGGAAAAACACAATAATTTAAAGAAGATTTACTTTATGTAATCACTGAATTCTTCATATAATAAAGTAAATAAAGCATTTGAGGTTGCCTTCTTTAAAGCCGTATCTGACCCCTTAAACAGTTGGCAAAACACAAATGAATATCATAAGCAAATCAGATGATTACCCAGTCATCACAATCTGGTCAGATTTCTTCTCTGGGCGATACCAATAATGCAGGGGGAGCTGGTTCTATACCGCATCTGAATAGTAAAAAGGGCCTTTTACTCAGATCTGGCCAAGGTTCAGGTGATTTGCTGGTCCATAAAATATAATGAGAGAATTGATCACCTGTTTGTCTCATACATTCTCATAAAAGTCAATTACAAATAAGGTGAATCAATCTACCAGTGCATCCCAGTAGGCAGCAAATCAGTGATATAGAAATCCTTGTATATTGTGCAGTGCAACTACAGAAGAAGGATGCAGCTGCTGTTAAGGGTTAATCTGCTAGAGGATGACACAGCAGCAGCTTGTAAAGGGTTAATCTCACTGTACACAGCATACAGCATCCACAGCACTGAGGTATGACTGGATTTACTCTGCTGCTTCCAGCCTCCTCCATAATGTACAAACATCCATATTACATTGTTGCTACTGTAATAACATCTAGCATTAAGATAGAAGACCTTCCAAGTGTAGACATACTGCATCCTGTTCCCCCCTTCATAGTGGACTTTCCCATCTCAGAAGCAGAAAGTCACACAGAGCTGTCAGCACAGTAAGGCTAGGTTCACGCGGCTTATTTGCAGGGCATAATTACGCCCCGCAATTACGCCGTGTGGTCGGGGGCGGAGCGGGGGAGGGAGCAGGGGGCCGGCACCTCACCGGCCCATAGACATTCATTACCGGCGGCGCGTATACGCCGCTGATAATTCACATGTCGCTTATCTCCCCCCTCAGCGTATTCGCCGAGCAGGGAGAGGAGAAGTAATCCATAGTGCTCTATGAGAACTGTGAATTACCGTAATGACTGGGACGTATTTCAGCCGTAATTTGCGCACTCCAGCGCGTAATTACGGACTGAAATACATCCCATTTTAAGCCGTGTGAACATAGCCTTAGGGTGCATTCCCACGGCAGAGGACAAATACCGGTCGGTTTTTCCGGACGGCCGCAGGGGGGACGGCTTTTCTCCGCGATGAGCGGAGAAAATCCTCCCACTTCACATTCACAAGCACATATTCCGTCCGAAAACCATACAGAAGAATGTGCTTGTAGAATGTTTTGCGGGCGGAAAAACCGCTGGAAGGAAAACCGCCGGAACATTGTGCTCATTTTCGGACGGTTTTTCAGGCGGTCTGCAAAACTGCACACCGCCTGAAAAAACGGCCGAAAACCCGTGCCATGGGGAAATGCCTTAAAGAGCTTTGACCGAACTTCAGTCTGCCTTTCTTAAAGGGCCAGACCCTTTTTTAACTGAATTACGGATTAAATGCTTTCATTTTCCTAATAAAGCCTATTTCAGAAAGTGTTTCTATTTTAGTTTTGAAAATGTGGATCTTGGCATTCCAGTTATGTGGCATACCCATCACTCTTTGGTAACGGCCTGCATTAAGTGTGTTATATACTTATGCATTTATGCTATATTTACTCAGTGTCTCTTTTGATGTAGGTTATTATGTGATGTCACTTCATTATATTACTTGTTCTTATTATATCAGTTGATGTACTGATAGTAATTTGTACTACCCTGTATTATAGAAGATAGCAGGACCATTGTCTAAATTAAGAACTTATTACTTTTCGTGTCACAATTCCACCTACATAGATTGTAAGACCTCTCGTTTGATCTAATAGCTTTTTTTTTTACAATGTAATGTTTGTTCTTTGTTGGTATTTATACCCTCTGTGTGGCAAAGTGTTGCGGAATATGTTGGCACCATATAAATAAAGATTATTGGAGGTAAGAGGGTCATAGGGTCTTTGCTGTAGTTCTATGTAGATGACATTTTTGCTATCTCTGTATAAAAATAAGGCCTACTGAAATCATTTATCTCAGCACCATATCTTAATCTTTATAGCTGAGTTATCAAATCATTGAGTCTTCAGACCCGGGGGTGAGTGTTCCAGGGCCACGCTCAACCATATGCAAGCCTCCTAACGAAACATCCCACCTTCTTATCAACTTGCACCCAGGAACCACCTACCTACTGAGCATACGTGCACGTAACAGAAAAGGCTACGGACAGAGTGCGCTTACTGAGCTCACCACTACCATTTCAGGGACCTATTTCGAATCTGTGGGACAGTTTTTCTTTAGAGTTTATAGTGTCACAGAATGGTTAATTTTCACCTGCTGTTATGGGCAACGGATAAAAGAATAATATGTTAATTTAGACATTCTTATAAGGGCAAAGAGCCATGAGTCTATTTGCGCAAAAAACAGAGGTTGGATTTTGGATTCCCCTGTGGCCCAGTACATTGCAACATCATTCCCATGGAATATAGAACTACAGACTACTACTGTAGACTACAGCACAGATTTTCTATTGAGGGCTACACAGTGCAGGCTACGGTTGGTTTTTCAGCGGATTCAAAATACTGGGGTGTTACCTGTTTTGAGACCTTTATGGCACTTTAATTGTAAATACTCAAAATGAATGAGAGGCCTTGGTTCCACATTAGGGACCGTAGGAGATCAAAATGGGGTAGTCTCTTCTAGCTACTCCAGAAAGAGGATATGAGGCGCCCATTTTCATTGTAGTTTTTGGGGTCATAGAAGAGGCTGTTTCACAACTATAACTAGAGAGAACACCACACATATGTAGTCTGCTCTCCAACTTATCTCCCCCTTTTCGGAGTCTAGAACCTATCGGATATTTTTATGGTATATCTTGTAGATGTACCAATATTGTGTCAGTAATAAATACTGCTTTGAGGAAGAAATCAATAGGTAATGTAAAAATAGAATTTATTGGATTGCTCATTTAGGTTGCTTAAAATAGAATATATAGCCCCATAGTGCCATACACTGCCAGCCATACAATGCCCACCATAACAGTGCCACCTATACTGTGCCCACCATAATAGTGCCAGCCATACAATGCCCACCATAACAGTGCAAGCTAAACAGTGCCCACCATAACAGTGTGAGCAGCTGAATGCAGTTGTCTAAGGGGCCATTCACACGGCACAGTGCAAATACCGGTCGGAAATTCCGACCGGCATTTGCACTGTTTTGGGGCCATGCACACGGCCACAGGGGGATAGTTTTTCTCTGTGGTTAGTGGAGAAAAGCCCTCCCCCTTTGCATAGACTTGTTCATATTCCGCCCGAAAACTAGGTTGAAGAATGAATATACTCTATGGTTTTCGGATTGCTGGCGGTCTAAAAAACCGTCCGGCGGAAAATCCGTGAAGTGGGGACCGCTGCACGGATTTTCCATTGAGGTGCGTGTAGAAGTTGTCAGCCAGTTTACAGACATCGTTCAAAACCGAAAACCGTCTGCAAAACCGGCTGAAAAACAGTGCAGTGGGGACAAGCCCTAAAGATGGATATTCCTTTCTGAGGTATGAGGAGTTAGACAACGCTTGTTTGCATCCTGATTGCATGTTGTGCACCCCTGGCATCAAATAATTACATGCAATGACATTCGACAGTCACGTTTTGTGCCCTGGTATAGGTGTGTCACCAGGTAAAGCTTCAATTTGTACCTTAGCCTTTTTTACCAAGACGTCTGCATGTAAAGACAATATAAAGTTTGCATTATAAAGGTGTTTCCAATCAATGTATGGGAGTGCTATGATCTTTAAACTTAATTATGTATTCTCTAGCTCCTGCATTTGACTACAGGGACCTACCTGCTCCAATTGCTGAGACTGATCAAACCATAACTGTTCTTTTAAGACCTGCACAAGGAAGGGGATCCCCTGTGAGGTAAGTTTCCTGTGAACATATATTTCTCTATAAAGTGGATACATTTATTAAAGATCTGATAATGAATAACAAACATTTGTGCGCCAGCATTTCTTCTTCTTCAGGCAACGTGCAATTTCTTACATTGTTCATACTAAAATTGCCCCGTATTCCTGGGTATTCCATATTGTATTCACTAGAATTTTTCTTAGATCATTCACAAAACAAATCTTTACAAATCATTACCGCTTTCACAGGCAATGTTTTCCCTTGTGATTGGCCATTAAATACAGTAGTCGAGCATATTTCGGGGGAAATTTCCCATAGCAGCCATTCACGTTGATGTTTTGCAAACAGGCTCTGATAAATGAAAGCTTGAATCGGTTTGACTGCTGTGGGCAACATACCCATTTTCCGTTGAACTAGTTTTCTAAACATCTCCACTGCGTTTTGTATTTTATTTATTTAGAATATCTAAATATTGTGAAGCAGTTAGTTTTTAAGTAGCCGTGGGAAAAAAATGTCTCCTTTACAAGGATTTGTAAGAGTATTTTAAGGCCACGATAAGTATATGGATAAAATAGACATGGAATTGTATTTATGTAATTTTAAGACCTTCTAAGGACTAGTTTTTTTTTTAATTATTATGACCTAATACATAAAACCTAAATTCCAAAAGGGTGTACTTTGTTTTTTTCATGACTGTATCTATTGTACCTTGCAGTAACAATTATATTCTCCAAATACCAGCTTTTACCAGGTACTGGTTGAAGGAGAAAGCTCCAATCGAGCTAGACGTGAACTGGCAGTTCCAGGCTGCTTCCCTGGGGCAGGTGGTTATGAGGAAGCAGAGCTAGAAGGAGCTACAAGCTATGTAGGCGCAGAACTTCCCCCAAGTGACTTGCCTCGAGACACCCCCTTCATAGTTGGAGACAATCGCAGTTATGGAGGCTACTGGAATCCACCCTTGGATCCTCGAAAGGGCTATCTTATCTACCTGCAGGCAGCCAGCCACCATCGTGGGGTAAGTATTCCAGACAATTTTGAGGAGCTTAAAGTACTTTTGTGGACGTTGATAGACAAGGCATTCAATGGATATTCTAAAGGAAAGCAGATATTGTTTACTAAAAGCTGTCTCTTCTACCCATAGGAAACACGATTAAATTGTGTTAGGATTGCCAGGAAAGGTAAAAGCTTAAATAAGTTTCTTCTTGCATGTAATTCAGTTTAACATCCATAGTTTTTAATTATTTCAGTTAGCCAGTGTTAGTTATTATTTCAATCAGTCAGTCAGTGTTATTTTCTCCGGTGCTGTGTGCATGTATTGTCTTCTACAGTAACACACTCTCTGCAATACTATAACTTTATAAAGTTTAAAGGGGTTTTGCCACAATCTCATTTCATACCTCCAGCATCCAGCTCTTCAGCTCTGTGTGCTCAGAAGGGGGCGTGTGTGATGTGTTTGAATTGCATATCATGTGACTCAGTAGGATGACATCACCAGGCCTTTCCTCACTTTAGTCAAAGAAAGGTCTGTTTATGTATAGAATTGTAAGTAGCTACACTGTAGCTCAGAGGTAACATTTTTGCTTTGCGACACAAGGGTCCTCGGTTTAAATCCCTGTAGGAACTTAACCTGTGGATTTTTTTTCACTTTATCAATGCACATTCCTGATTGATGTTTCTTTTTTTTATTTGCACTGTTTAACTTATTACTAACTGGTCCAAAAGACAGAATTAGAATGACAGCACCCGGGGTTTGAACACTCAGTAGCTACTTGAGAAGAGAGGTGATGTCTGAGCATGTGCGACTAGGACTGAGGAACTCACAGCCCTGATCGTATCCCCAGGAGATGAGCTGTAAACAATGGATCACTAAAGGAGCAGCTAATTTTGAAACTTCCCATGTCAATTTTACTACGTAGCAAAACCCTTTTAAGCCTACTTTTCTATTATCTATCATTTGTAATTGTTCTACCCATAGTCTGACCATTCTGAAACTCTTAATCCAATCAGAACTGTGACATTTTTTTTCTTCTTTTTTTAGCACCTTGTAAGGACAGTCACCGCTTCTCTATGGCCCCACAACATTCAGAAGAGATGGGCCTAGTACTTGGGATCTGCGCTGGGGGTCTGGTTGTGTTTATCATTCTGCTTGGTGCTGTGATTCTCATTGTCCGCAAGGGGTAAGTAATTGAGAAGAACTCTCAATCAAAAACTTCAATAATTTTTAGTAGGGAAGGATTGGTTTTGTTAATTTTTGTTAATTTTTTGTAACAAGATTTTTTGACAGTTTTTTTTTGTAAGGATAGCTCACAATTTCCTTCTTTTCTCTATCGCTGACAGAAGAACACAATTTTCTTATGCTTACTATCCGTGAGTATGACAATAAAACACTTACATGCAGAGATATGATTTTATATTTTTTATTTCACTAAGAAATGCATGAGCCCGTAGGGACTGACTGATCCCACAAGCCATGCAACCAATGTGTCCAGAAATTTGTCTCTGGATTTTTCGACCTGTTTTATTGCTGGGCTGCTAAAGTATTCAGATTGTGTCAAGTACTGGCCCTACTAGTTTGTAAGATCTGTAGTGTTATGTCCAACCTTGACTGCCATATTATAAATTGGTATAACCAAACCAAATACCATGTATTTGTGCTTGCAGCCCAAATAATGTGATTTGTAGAGGTGGTCTTCAAAATATGGTATAGAAAACTCTAAATTCAGATTATTATTTTTAATTTAAGGTTTTCCTTTCTTTCAGTAAACCAGTGAGTCTAGCGAAGTCTGCTTTGCCTGTACGACATGAAAACTCTTGTGCGGGAGCCACTAGAGAACATACTAAGATCTTGGATCAACCCAAACTCCTACAGGACGAGGCAGCTTTAACATTTTTACACAATTATGGTTCACGAGGTATGAACATGGCAAAATATCAGAAAAAAATGAATTTAAGGCAGGAATTGCGCTGTTCGGTGTCAGATGGGTGTTTTGTTATCTTTCATGATCTTAAATCAATGTCCCTTTTTTAGATAGTCTGGATCTACCATTATAGCTTGCGTAGTCTGTAAAGTACTGAAAGTCTGAAAACATAAATCTCACATTTGCTATTGTGATTGTGCCAGAAGAATGTCATAAAATGCAACAGAATGTGACAGGTTTTGGTGTAGCATGTTGCAGTGTATCGCAAACACATTTATTATTGGCTTTAGACACTTTGGGAGACATGTATGAAGGGAGGTGCTTCAAAGTGAATTGTTGAGTCTCATTTTCCGTGTATAATGCACCTGAATATATGAAAGTGATTTTTGTGCAATTATAAATGGAGTCTAAAGTTCGACGCACCTTGCCTAAGTGTTAGGTGCATTACGAAACTTAGGTGCATTAGTAATGCGCCTAACATGTATAAAGGCTATAGATAGGTTGAAAATAAAAGAAGTCATTAGAATAACATGTCATTGAATAGGAACTATGGTAGTGATCTTGCTTGGTGGACCACAGGTCCCAGCAAGACCTGCGGTGTGCTGGTTCTTGCTGTATGTAGAATAAATGGTGAGAGCAGCAAAAATACATTTCAAATTTAATTTAGTAAAAATTTTAAATTGTAAAATCTGAACAACATCAGTGGGTTATTTCCTGTAAAATTAGTTATAGATTCTATTAAATTTAAATGCATTTTATAGGAGATTTTTGTATTAATTTTATATGATAATTTTTTTAAATTTAAATAATTTAATTTTGTATAGTTTGATAATTATCAGAAATTACATTTTATTATTGTACTGGTGTAAGCTGAGAAATATTGGAAATGTTTCCCCCTAACAGCAAATCTAGCTCCACTTCGACTCCTCAGGCTCAGACAGACCACATTGAGATAGATCTCCCTGTCCGAGCAGTAATGCGCCTAGTTTGGCCAAACCACATTCATATACGTGCCTAATATTACGAGTATGGTGACACGCCCTTAGAACACCCCCCCTCATGTTAGGCGCATCAGAAAGTGTCGAATCTTACGAACAATGCGTCTAACACAGTCATTAGGTGCATTAGACATCGTAGCCGGCTCATTTAGGCGCATTTGACTCCAGAAAAGGGTGAAAATTCCGATCATACATGTCTCCCTTTCTGTGATCATTTCAGCAAGGAAGCATTGCTTAGTCCAAAAGTGGGCAAGGCTGTATAGCAAAGGGGCATGGCCACAAAGCAACATACTGTGCACCAAAAAATGCACCAAACTTTGGATATAAAAAGTATCCCAACTAATAGTTGGTCTAAAGAAGTTAGACAGGTCTTAAAGGAATATATCACCAATGTTTTATTTTAAACTAATTAAAACTGGATACTGATACATAATACACAGTTACATAATTAGTATGGTTAAAAAAAACTATGGGTGGGGAAAGATGTGGATGAAGGGAGAGGCACAGGAAATTTTTAAGCTTTGTTTCCCTACTGATGAAGACTTTAGAACTCATAAGGGAAGAACCAATTTGTCCTAAAATAATATTTCATTTCTGATCCCAAACTTTCCATCATACTGGATCAAGATGTTTTATAGGGCTACTTAAGTACTAATATTATTTGGTTGTAAGGAGTTATCTAAGCTTTGTTTCTTAGCTGTTTTTATTTTTTGATTGTAGGTTTTTTTTTATTTCTGTTTTCTGTATAAGTTTATGTGGAAAGTCATTTTACCTGATTCCCTTTTAAAAGCATTTAGAGAGATGCTTTACAGCAGCGTTATGGACATAGGAGCCTGTGAACAGGAACAAGCCCATTAACTTCTATAGGAGAGTTTTCTAGGTGTGCTCTGTTACCTGGGAAGAAATCATTGTGCAGGGAGGAGAAAAGGGTGACCTGTTACGATCTCCTATTGTGAATGGTGGAATCTTTGTTATCTATACATTGGCATCACCTTTCAGTGTAATCATGCCTGTGCTGATAGTGAGAAGACTGCTAAAAAATTCTAGAGAAAATTAAAGGAGACATGTATGAAACTAGGTGCATCAAAGTTCATTTTCTCATTTTTTTTCAGTGCATAATGTGCCTGAATGTATGAAAGTGTTTTTGTGCGTTCAAAAATGGTGTCTAAAGTTCATCGAGCCTCGTCTGTGTGTTTAGGCGGAACTTAGGCGCATTAGTACTGCGCCTAACATGTATAAAGGCTATAGATAGGCTGGAAATAAAAGAAAAGTCATTAGAATATCATGTCAGTGAATAGAAACTATGGTACTGATCCTGCTTGGAGGACCACAGGTCCCAGCAACACCTGTGCTGTGCTTGCTGTTGCTATATGTACTGTAGTATAAAGGGCGAGAGCAGCAAAACTAAATTTCAAATTTAATGTACTTAAAATTTAAAATATAAGAATCTGAACAACATCATCAGTGGGTTATTTTATGTAACATTATTTTTAGATTCTATTAATTTTAAATACATTTTATAGAAGATATTTTTATATTTTTGGGATATTATATATTTTTATATTAATTTTATATAACATTTTTCATTAATTTTTAAATAATTTCATTTTATATAGTTTGATAATTATCATAAATTACTTTTTAGTCATGTACTGGTGTAAGTTGAGAAACATTGGACATTTTTTCCCTAACAGCAAATCTAGCTCCACTTCGACTCCTCAGGCTCAAGCAGACCACATTGAAATAGGTCTGCCTGTTCGAGCAGTAATGTGCCCAGTTTTGCTGAACCACATTCATATACGTGTCTAATATTACGAGTGTTGTGCAAGACGCCCCCAGAACACCCCCAAAACTCCCCCTCATGTTAGGCGCATTAAAAAATGTCGAGTCTTATGAACAATGGGCCACATGTATGAAAACTGTCTAGGTCTAAAATTCACTTTGTTGCCCATTGCAACCAATCAGAGCTCCCCTTTCATTTTTCCAGAGCACTATATGAAATGAAAGGAGAACATTGATTGGTTGCTATGGGCAACAAAGCAGGTCTTAGACCTAGACAGTTTTCACACATGTGTCCCAATGTGTCTAACACATTCATCAGGTGCATTATACATTGTAGCCGGCTCACTTAGTTGCATTTGACTCCAGAAAAAGGTGAAAAACTTAATCATACATGTCTCCCTAAACGTCAGACTATTTTTAGGTCTACTGGCCGTAGTGACAGCAGGATTTCAGGATTAAAAAAAAATAAAAAACTATTGATAGTGATATGCAAAATGAAAAAAACAACAACCAAAACTTCTTAACAAATGTGTTTAACATAAAAAACATGACTTAATCAATGAATCGTTTCCTCATGACAAATTCACTTTCTCATGCTTCAAAATGATCAGCATAGGCTACTGTGTAAAATCTGGCGCATTTTTAGACAATCTGGGCCACATGTATGAAAACTGTTTAGGTCTAAAACTCACTGTTTTGCCCATAGTAACCTATGGGCAAAAAAGTGAGTTTTAGACCTAAACAATTTTCATACATATGGCCCAGATTGTCTAACCTTTTAGACAACAATAGTAAATGTGAGCCAAAGACTTCTATTAACGGCAATAACTAAGCTGAGATTTAGCATCCTTTTCCTTAGGAGAGCCACGTGTGGGGTCTGTGACAGAATCAAGCAGCCTTCTGGGAGGATCTCCACGTCGAAATAATGGTAGAAAAGGATCTCCATACCATACAGGACAATTGCACCCAGCAGTACGTGTGGCAGATCTGCTCCAACACATTAACCAGATGAAAGTGGCAGAGGGTTACGGATTCAAACAGGAATATGAGGTAAAAAGCTTGTTGTTTGTGTTTTAATTAATCTACTATACTTTTATTAACTCTTTGTTTCTTTTATTGGTGAAATAAAAAAGAAGTTCAGGCATAGCGTTATAGTCTCTTGTTTATATGCACTTTTTAATGCTTTCTTTTCACTGTGCTTTGCACCACCTGATGACATTATTAAGCAGTGATTATCCATATTTTTCACAGTATGGAAAGAAATGTTTTTGTGATGTTATGCTTAGTATAATATAACGTCTACAATTATGCATGCAATAAGTGAATCATGCTGATGCCGAATAGCTTTAAAATGTGCATATAGTTTTTTGTTTTTCTTATGCTTTAAAATTGCACTTACAAAGATATAATCTAAATTAGTCTGGAGAGACAAAGCTTTGTTCTTCTACCATCTTTCACTTCAAACTGTGTTCTTTCTGCATTAGAGTTTTTTTGATTGGGATGTGTCTAAAAAGAAGGACAAAAGCAAAGGAAGACAAGAGCCACCACCAAACTGTAAGTGACTCTTTGGGCATCGTTATATACTGTATGTATAAGATGTACAGTTCCTAAAAAGACAATTGTTTGTTACATTTCCTGAAGTTTTAATTTCAGACGAGCGGCATCGTGTTCGGCTCCACCCTCTACAGGCAGAGTGCAGTTCAGAAGAAATCAATGCTAATTACATTGATGTGAGTATAAGACATACATGATATATCCTATACCAAGTGTTTATCAGATTACTAGATTAAGACGTAGAAATCAATACAGTATGTGTTTAATAATAAAATAAATAGCATTGTGGGATCTAGCATACTAATGAAACTTAAAGATGTTGAACCATACTTTGAACGACATGTTTAATATATGATAGTTTACTTTTAATGAATGCATCCACGGTAGGAGACAGCAAATTACAAGGTCTATAGATAACATACCACTAAGCAGTAATAATAAATACATTTTTATTAACTTCTGTCATTGGTAGAAACCATTTATTCAGGCTTTATTAGATGTATTTTAAAGTAGCACTATACAGTGTTGTAATTAAATTACATCAGAATAAAAGGACTGCCTAAAGCAACAGGTTTCAAGTAGTTAGAAACCCCTTCCCACCGCAGGGATTTTCCTCGCCTTTGAAGATCCATATATTTTTTTAATTTTCTGTCTACAAAGATGTATGAAAACTTGTTTTTACAAGAGAAGATGTACCGTTTAATGCTACCATTTACCGTAGTATACAATGTACTAGGAAATCAAAAAGGCAAACCTATGTGGGGTGGAACGTCTTGAATTAAGGCATGTATCTTGCACGATGAAGTGTAGTTTTCGTCTGTATCATTTTTGGATACATAGATCTTTTTTGTCAATTTGTATTTCAATTTTTTGGGGGGTTTTTCCTATGCTGTTCACTATATGGGATAAATAATGTCATATTGTCATAGAATGGACTTTTACAGATACAGTAATGACAAATATGTTCACCTTCTATTACTTGTTAGATGCCAAAACAGAGGTGTTTTGAGCTTTTACTACTATTGATATACTATTGACAGGGACTGCTCTGTGCGGCGGCCGCGCGGTGCTGCCGCAGGTGGCGCTGTGGCTCGCGCCACGGTTTGCTCCCTGCTATTAATTTGCATGGGGGCAAACCCAAGCCGCGCCCCAAACCACGCCCCACTCGCGCCAAGGCCATGCCCAGCGCCCGCACCACAAACCCGCGTCGGGAGACGCGAGTTTGCGGCGAGGTCCGACAAGGTTTTGGCCGAGGCCAAAACCTCCGTGTGAAAGGGGCCTTAGGCTATGTTCACACGACTTAAAATGGGACGTATTTCAGTCCGTAATTACGTAGTGCGCAAATTACGGCTGGAATACGTCCCAGTCATTACGGTAATCCATAGTTCTCTATGAGAACTGTGGATTACGTCTCTTCTCCCTGCTCGGCGAATCCGCCGCGGGGGGAGATAAGTGACATGGGAATTACCAGCGGCGTCTAAGCGCCGCTGGTAATGAAAGTCTATGGGCTGGCAAGGTGCTGGCCCCCCGCTCCCGCCCCCGTCCCCACGGCGTAATTGCGGGCCGTAATTACGCCCCGCAAATAAGCCGTGTTAACATAGCCTTACAGTAACACCAGGCGTCGGTCTCGTTAGTTCCTAGTTAGGAACCACACACACACATCTGGCTGACTTGCAAGCCCAGCCTTTATGGGGCTTAACACCAGCCTCATCTGGGACAGGGGAGTGGCCACCCATCACTTTGCCCACTTCAGAAAAGCCGGTCTGGCTTAAATGCTTGGAGCAGCTATACTAAACTACTGTCAGTGATCTAGTGTTATTGACACAGCAAAACTGCCAACTTCACTGAGTCCAGGCACCCCGATGACACATACCTACAATCCACAACAGCTTCTTGAGTCATAGATATAAACTTATACTTGGGTACCTGATCCTAGAGGTGCCATCGCTTGTACACTATTTTCCAATACAATAGTGTTCGAATAGGGCTCTACTATTACAACCTGCCTTGTGTTTACCACAAAATCAAACTAGTTATCCGGTCCCAGATACTAGGTATGGAGTGAACTCAGCACTACCTTACTTGCAATATGATGTAAATGTATGTTAAATGTCAAAGAGGTTAAAATGTGCGGGAAAAACATAGCATTACTTGTTATCATCTCAATCAATGTGCCTATTTCATGAAATAGTTAGTGCCTAATACAGACCTTGCCCTTTTTTCTCCATTCAGGGATTTCTTCCCCCTTGCCTTGTTCTCTTTCTTGCTCAAACGCATTGCATGGAGACCTCTTAGGCCATGTTCACACGGCTTAAAACTGGACGTATTTCAGTCAGTAATTACGTGCCGGAGTGCACAGATTACGGGCTGAAAACGTCCCAGTCATTACGGTAATCCACAGTTCCATAAGAGAACCATGGATTACGTCTCCTCTCCCTTCTCGGCAAATACGCAAAAGAGGGGATGATAATTGAAATGTGAATTTACCAGCGGCGTTTACCGCCGGTGGTTAATGAATTTTCTTGGGCCGGCGAGGTGCCGGCCCCCCGCATCTGCCCCCGCTCCCGCCCCTGGCCACACGGCGTAATTGCAGTGCGTAATTACGCCTGCAAATACACCGTGTGAACCTAGCCTAAATGTTAAGATTATTTGGCCCACAGTCTTGTGTTATTTAGGTTTCTCCTGTTTCTATAGTTTACACAGATCCATTTGTGGAAATGTACTTGATTTCAGCTGGTTTTAATTTGAGAAGGACTTTATAAACTTTTACAGTTTACATTATTATGTTTCAACAGCACACCTCATAACAAAAAAGTAAATTCGTCATTTATTCAGTCTAAGTAGCAAAATGGCATAAAAATCGGCAACAAAATCATATGAAGGCATATAACATTTTGGCCCTTTTGGACCTAAATCATATAAGTCACTAAAAACAGAAAGAAACATAAAACATTAAAGGGAATGTGTCATCAAAAAATGACTTATTGTTTAACTCCATTTTTATGTTAAACACATTTTTTAGGAATTTTTGGTTATGTTTTTTTAAAATTTTCCATATCACTTTCAATATTTTTTTAATAATTCTTAAGTCCTGCAGTTTTCACTTTGGCCACTAGGCCTAATAATTGTTTGACACTTCCTGCTCTGTTAAGAGAGCTTTTCAGCAGTGTGCTCATTATCAGTAAAAGCAGGGTCAAGCTGAAAGGAGACACCAATGTGTACAGATAACATAGAATCCACCAGTCACAAGAGGAGATGTCACAGCTTCCCCTCTCCCCTCCTTTCACAGTGAAAACTCTCCTATAGACGTCTATGGGAAAGAAACTGTCTTAAGAATCCTATGGGCATGAAGCTGCTGTAAAGTATCTGACTGCTGTTAAAGCAGTGCAAGCAAGAATGTCTTCCCCACAATCATATATAGACAGCCGAACAGAGAAATCTACAATCAGGAAATAAAATCGGCTGAGAGGAAAAGAATATGGATCAGGGACTTGATTTAATAAGTAAAAAAAAAAAAAAAATTGGCGACAGATTCCCTTTAAGGGCCACCTGTATGAAAACTGTCTAGGCCTAAAACTCACTTTTTTGCACATAACAACCAATCAGAGTGCCCCTTTCAATTAGATATAGTGCTCTGGAAAAATGAGGGCTCTGATTGGTTGCTATGTACAAAAAAGTGAGTTTTAGACCTAGTTTTCATATCTGTGGCCCTTATTGCAATACAAAACTTCAATCAAAATTACTACTAAATCTCATTAATAAATTAATAAATCAGTCAACATAACTAGTACCAGAGATAGTTAAAAACAAAACCAAACCCACAATTAATAATAAGTATAAAAAACAATACCCTCATCACATTGGAAAATGAGAGACAATATCATATACATCAATGTGATATAATGTTTCATACATGATTTACAGGCAAATATCCGAGACCGTAAAGTTTTAAAGGTTGAATTTCCTGGATTGACACTCTTTATTATCATCAATTTATTTGAGTATGCTATTTCCTTTTTCAGTATGTGTTTTTTAAAACATCAATAAATCTCTCGAATATGAAAAAAATTAAAGGCCACATGTATGAAAACTGTCTAGGTCTAAAACTCACTTTGTTGCCCATAGCAACCAATCAGAGTGCTCCTCTCATTTTTCAGAGCACTATATGAAATGAAAGGAGAAGCTCTGATTGGTTGCTATGGGCAACAAAGTGAGTTTTAGACCTAGACAGTTTTCATACGTGTGGACCTACGTGTTTAAAGTGATTGTCTCCCCATACTGTTTCACTGAGCCAGAAGCAGCTTTAGATTCATATATCATTTTCCTTCCTGGTCAGACTGGTGTGGTTCTATAGCAGTGATTAGCATATCAGCTATGGATTCATAGCTCTTCTAATTGCACTGACACTGAGCAGGAGATCTTATCTATACAGTAGAAAGCTTCAGAACTCAAAGTGAATAAATAATTAATCTTTTAAGAGATAAAAAAACTCGTTTCTAAACTGCGTTGTCATGTGTGCTGTCCTGTGTTGACCTCACTCCCTGCTCTCAGATAAGGCAAATATAAGAGAAGGGCGTTGTAGAAACCTGTGTGCACTCAGAGAAGATAAAATCTCTCTTATTTCCTTAACAAAGCAAAATAAATAACCACTTATCATACCTTGAAGGCCTATCAAAGCCTTACATTTCCAGAAATCCTTTTCATGGCTTGTTTGAAAAAGAAAGAATAAACTTCCTAATTGAAGAGAAGCCAAAATCAAAACATCAATGTATTTGGTAATAGTCTTTATTTACCTTTGCCTACATATTTAAAGTTAATCAAGGAAACAAGAATACTCCTTAAAGATTTTATTGTTTTAGAGCAATATAGAATGTTTGGCCTGTGGAAGAGTACATAAAATTTGGTCTGTTTAACACATCTATTTTTAAGTGTGAAATGGAATCCTGAAATTCCTGTTCTATAAAAACCCTTATTTTTTTTATCGGAATTTGTGTTTTTTTTGCACTAGGACCCTTTGGGCATGCTTAAGATCTTGGCACAGTGAAGTGAAAGGATGCAGATAAATTTGAATATGGTAATGATTGGGGTCAGGAGAAACAAGACACTTGGCCAAAAAAAGTGCACGTTTCCCTGGTTCCAGTTGCTAGAAAGGTCACTTCTTTGCATGTTGCGAATTGATTTCAGTAAGAGTCTAAGGCCACATTCACATCACATTTCTACTCCTCATTCGTGGGACCATTGGGAACTCAAGAAATGTATTTGATGGGACACTGTGGGGGGAACTTTTGGTGGGAATAGAGATCTATTGGGGAAAATGTAGCCCCTTAGCTACGATTTCCCTATTTTTGCTTATTTTTAATCTTTAGTTTTTTTTTGGGCCCCCCAAAAAACTGCTCTACCAAGTTTGTGTCTCTAATGCAGAACTTACATTTCATAAATCACAACAGTCCGTTAAGCGTAATACTTGTGCAGCATACACAACAAGACCTTCAGGTAGAGCTCCCTTTAAAGGGAATGTGTCATCAAAAATGACTTATTGTTTAACTCACGTTTTTATGTTAAACACATTTTTAAAGAATTTCTGGTTATATTTATTTTAAATTTTCCATATCACTTTAAATATTTTTTAATAATTCTTAAGTCCTGCAGTTTTCACTTTGGCCACTAAGCCTAATAACAGTCTGACACTTCCTGCCCTATAGATAAAGATTTTCAGCAGTGTGTTCATTATTAACACAAGCAGGGTCAAACTGAAAGGAGACACCAGTGTGAATAGATAACACAGAATCCACCAGTCACAAGAAGAGATAGTCACAGCTCTCAGCCCCCTCCTCCCTGCAGAGTGAATTCTTCCTAGGTCACACAGCATGACTAGAAAACTGTCCTATTGAAGTCTATAGGACAGAAACAGTATTAAGACTCCTATGTGCATGAAGCTGCTGTAAAGTATCTCTCTGACTGCTGTTAAAGCTGTGCAAATAAGGCTTAGTGGCCAAAGTGAAAACTGCAAGACTTAAGAATTATTAAAAAATATTGAAAGTGATATGAAAAATTAAAAATATAACCAAATATTCTTAAAAAATTTGTTTGACATAAAAACGTGAGTTAAACAATAATTAATTTTTGATGACACATTCCCTTTAACTCTCCTCTATTCATCCAATATCAACAAAAAGGTCCCACAATTTTTCATATGCAGTGAAATATCTTTAGTATATTAAACCAGAGTCCATATTTTTGGACCATATACATCTGGTACAATTTAAGCAATAAATGTATGCAAGCACTTATCTTTTTCTTGTACAATTCTTTAGAACATAGTGTTGAAATGATCAGAGCAGATTTGAATAGAGCACAAGACCCTGCTGCCAGCCGGTTTAATATACTAAAGATATTTTACTGCATATGAAAAATTGTGTGCAACCTTTTTGTTGATATTGGAAGCATACTTCCATGCCACAAATGGGGAGCACAAATGATGTGCATGGGGTCTAATTAGAATTGCCATAAAGTATGACATTTAGTGAAAAAAATACATTATTAGTGATGTTAAAAATCTTGTATGTGTTCCATATTCCTCTAAATTTGAGAATTCACAATCTTATAGATTTTTTTTGTCTTTTAGGGGCCGTTCACACGGCTTATTTCAGGGACGGATTGCAGCCGTATTGCGCACCGTACTGCGCTGCAATACGGCTGCAATCTGTCCCAGCCATTACGGTAATCCACAGTTCTCATAGAGAACTATGGATTCCGTCTGTTCTCCCCGCTCGGCGAATCTGCCGCGGGGGGAGATAAGTGACATGCATGTTATCCCGGCGGAATACGCGCCGTGGATAATGGATGTCTATGGGGCCGGGGAGCTGCGCCCCCGCCTCGCCCCTTATTCAAGCCGGAATTGCAGGCGGAATCCGTCCCGCAATTACGGCTTGAATAAGCCGTGTGAACCAGCCCTAACTGAACCAAAATGTTATACCGTAAGTTGAATTAGATGTTCTTGAGTCTTTTTTAACTTATAACATTTTGAAAAGAAAATTGCAGAAAAAAGGGACATTATTTACTTAAAAACATGAACACAAGGCCATACTCCATGGCTGGAGAAAAAACTATTCCCTGTAGGAGTCAATATGATCCCCAGTGCTACATGTTAGAAATTTAACAGGTGCAGCTCACTGCTCACACACCCATCCTTAAGGTGGAGAACTGCCGAGTATAACACTGCAGATTAGATAAGTACAAGTTCCAAATATTATACAGAAAAGCCGCAACACAGAGGAAATTGCACATATGCAAAAAACTGATTAATGACTCACATGCCTACTGTCCTTGAGGTGGGTAGTTGCTAGTATTACAATTGCACATAGATAAGGCTTATAAAGGGTGCCAGTTATGCAATGAAATGTGTCAGCCTGTGTTCCCCAGCATTACAGGGCAAAACTACATACTGGAAAATATGAGTTATAAGTTGATATTTTGACCAAAATATACAAGCTCGCAACCCATGTCTAGGGTCCTCGTTGTCTATATAGTAGCTTCACTATCAATTTACAAAAAAAAATCACAGAAAAATGGGATATATTTACTTAAAAACACAGACACAAGGCCAAACTTACAGCCTCATGGCTGGACAGTGAACTATTACCAGAAATTTAACTGGTACAGCTCACTAGTGTACAATTACTCACACACCCTTCCACTAGGGGGGAAACAGCCTAGTAAAAAAAACTGCACATTGAATTTGTACCAGTTCACACCAGTATGCAGAAGAGCAGCAACACCATACAGGGGAGATTGCATAAATGCAAAATACTGATAAATAACAACTCACACGCCTACTATCCATGGGCACCTCTGGTATTTCAGTTGCTTATAAAAACTACACCACACGTAACCGTATAGCTGGCATCTTTTATAAGCCCTACCTGTATGCCATTGTGACACCAGCAATCACTGCCCTTATGGTTAGTAGGCGTGTGAGTGGTTCACCAGAATGTTTGCATTTGCGTAAGCCCCCCAGTACAGTGCTGTGGCTTTTCTGCATCCTGGTGTGAGCTGGTTCTCATAAAATGTTTTTTTTTTTTTTTTACTAAGCAGATGCCCTCCCACCCCGAGTGCATGGATGTGTGAAAAATTGTTCATATTGTCTCCTACTAGGAATAGTTTTCTGTCCAGCCTTGTAGCTGTGAATATGGCTTTGTAACATTTTAGGTTATCCATATTTACAAAGTGGTGAGGGTGAGTACGCATATACTTTTTGTTATGGATTATTTATTTTGAGGATGGGTGTGTGAGCAATGAGCTGCACCTGTTAAATTTCTAACTTGTAGCACTGGGTAGAGGTAGTTCTATGCTGCTAAAATTGATGTTCTCTGTGTGCATATATTAAAACACCTAGCCATGCCCAATCATTGTTTATGCTTGTACCCTGGACATTTTGGACCAGAGGGCACTTTATGACCGTTTCACAATAAAATTAACATTGTTTGCCAAAATACAATAGTTGCAGCTGGTTTGTTAACACTGTCTGCCAGCACATTTAATTGAGAGTTTATTTTACATGTCTGTGACAATTTGGAATTCTATACCTTGAGCGCAGATGTACTGCAGTCTGAATATTTTTAAGCCAGAAGTGAAATGAGTTGTGTATCAAGTGGGATGAATGTTATTTGTACATAGTAATAACTACTTGTTTCCAGACTGTGTTATGAAAGACTTTAGCCAACAAGTTGGCTCAGTAGTTAAGAGCACAGTGTGTAAAACTATATCCGGGTGTCTCACTGGAAACCGATTTCAAACCCAGTGTTTGTTAGAGTAAATCACTTTATATGTCTCTGACCTAGGTTCCAAATGTTACATTGTAAGCTTTAATACTATTCCATAGTGGCTGAAACACCCTGTGGGTACTGCTGCTGGGAAAAGGCTGAAGTCACACGTGCAGTTTGCAAAAACAGTGAGGATACAAATGGAAGAATATAAATCTTTCCTTTAAATATTTCCTTTTTGAAACCACACCTGGCTTTAGCTAAAAAATCATTGAACCAAAAAGCTAATAAAAAGCTGCAAAGGAGTAAACAAAAAACATGTTTATAGTAGGGAATAAAATGAATAAAATAGCAGTTTTACTGCGGTTATAATGTGGTGCTTATGATGAATCTTCATGTAAATGTTTATTTTTATCTGCCTATTTAAGAGTCAAGTAGAGCAGCAATCTGGAAGGTGTGTGTTTAGTTATGCAGCTGATATTTAGAATATAAACTCTTGTTTATCTATATATTCTTTTCTTGTATAATATTTCTGAAAATGTGTTTGCTATTTAGGTATCTGTACAAAGATGTCCAAATCTTAAAAAATGTCCATATGGTAGTAAATTAAAAGTAAAAATTCCAGCCATTTGTAGATCTTTTTATTTATTATTCATATTTTCTTACAGTAATAGCATTTTCTTCTATTTATCAGCACAATACTTAATATTTATTTAGTTACTTTATTTTTCTTTATTACAGTGGCCTATTTTGCAAATGTGACAATAAGTTCCATTTCCATATTGGTGACACCCAACTGGTACATTGTATTAAAATGACATGCTGAGAAAGTAAGAGTTGGTTTCTGGCTGCCAAGATGTTAATTCAAATGATAGCTAACGTGGTGACAGACCCTAATGCCACTTCTGCAAGCATAGCCTTGGCAAAGAACATGACAATTTGTATAGTAACCAGTTGGCTTGAGTTATGCCAAAGGCCTTAGGTAGTTCTGCGAGTAATAAACTAAGGGCCTTTCATGTACTATCAAGTCAAGATGATTTTGGGCAGGAGGAAAGCTGTAACACACTGCAGCTGGATTCCTGAAAAAAATATGTTTATTGGGAACATGATTGATGGAATTGTCATTATAGACTTAGGGAGACATGTATGAAGGAAGGTGCTTCGAAGTGAATAGTCGAGTCTCATTTTCAGTGTATAATGCGCCTGAATGTATGAAAGTGGTTTTTGTGCGATTATAAATGTAGTCAAAAGATCATCGCGCCTCGTCTATGTGTTAGGTGCATTACAAAACTTAGTAATGTGCCTAACATGTATAAAGCTTATAGATAGGTTGAAAATAGAAGAAAAGTCATTATAATAGCATGTCATTGAATATAAACTATGGTTACTGATCTTGCTTGGGGACCACGGTCCAGAAAGGGATCAGTGGTGTGTTGGCTCTTGCTGTATGTAGAATAAAGGGTGAGAGCAGCAAAAGTACATTTCAAATTTATTGTAGTAAAAATAAAAAATTGTAAAATCTGAACAACATCAGTGGGTTATTTAATGTAAAATTAGTTTTAAATTCTATTAAATTTAATTCCATTTTATAGGAGATATTTTTATATTTTTAGAATATTACATATTTTTATATTAATTTTATATAACATTTTTATGAAATTTAAATAATTTCATTTTATATATTTTGATAATTATCACAAATTACTTTTTATTAATGTACTGATGTAAGTTGAGAAATATTGGACATTTTTTTTCCCTAAGAGCAAATCTAGCTCCACTTTGACTCCTCAGGCTCAGACAGACCACATTGAAATAAGTCTGCCTGTTTGAGCAGTAATGCGCCTAGTTTTGCCGAACCACATTCATATATGTGTCTAATAATACAAGTGTGGTGCGACACGCCCCCAGAACGCCTGTGGTGCGACACGCCCCCAGAACGCCCCTTCATGTTAGGCGCATTAAAAAGTGTTAAGTTTAATTTAACCTCAATATAGTATTTTGTCACTGAAAAAAAGGTTAAACTATAACTTTTAATTAAACACCCCTAAAAAACGGGACGATCCCCGTCTGAAATATAAGTGAACATTCAACTAAAAAATCAGTATATTATGGCAAAGAGCAAGATAGAGAAACAAACAGATATCACATATCATATATCAAAGTATAGATAAGGGTTTACTCACTATACCATCTTTTTCTTCCGGTTCTTCCACTTGGATCAAATCAAGGTCTTTAAGAAATAGTGGTTGTTAAAAGTAGTTAGGAAGGAAACTACGTCAAACATTGAGCGCAGAAATTACCCTATTGAATAAGCATAAATATGGTGCGGATAGTGTTCCAATGACATTATAGATTAATAGCAGAAGTGGCAGAGGCGCAGTACTAAAACAGACCAATCTGTTTCATCTGATATCCGTTTAGGCCAGCTTTATCAGTCCCCTAATATTGATCAAATAAATCAGACTTGATATTTTTGACATAGAGGGACTTTAAAATAATTATCTAAATATCCATATTTCAGTAAACAGGGGTCAGTCCTGGGCCCATACTCTATCTACACTCTTGGCCTGGGTCAACTCATAGCTTCACACGGCTTTCAATACCACCTGTATGCGGACGACACCCAACTTAACATCTCCGGTCCTGATATTAACTCTCTTCTCTCCCAGATCCTAGACTGTCTATCGTCCATGTCCTCCTTCTTCTCCTCCCACCTCCTAAAACTAAATGTGGAGAAAATCGAAGTCATCATCTTTCCACCGTCCCACTCCATCCCTCCACCTGATCTCTCTATCACTGTCAATCGCTCTACACTCTGACCAGCTTCGCAAGTCCACTGCCTTGGGATAACCTTTGACTCCTCTCTGTCTTTCAAAAAACACATCCATACCCTTACCTCTGCCTTCTGCCTTCACCTAAAAAATATCTCACGCATCCGCCCATTCCTCAACTTTGACACTACAAAAACTTTAGTCCATGCCCTTGTCATCTCCCACCTAGACTACTCTAACACCATTCTCTGTGGCCTCCCATCCAGCACTCTTGCTCCCCTTCAAACCATCCTCAACTCTGTTGCACGTCTCATCCACCTCTCCCCTCGCTACTCCTCTGCCTCTCCCCTCTGTCAATTCCTACACTGGAGACCCATTGCCCAGCGAATCCATTTCAAGGTACTAACCATGACCTACAAAGCTCTCCATAACCTCTCCCCTCCATTCATCTCTGCTCTGATCTCCAGATACCTCCCCTCTCGCAATCTCTGCTCCTCATAGGCCTTTCTTCTCTGCTCTCCTCTCATCAGCTCTTCACATAAGCGTCTCCAAGACTTCTCCCGGTCTTCTCCCATTCTCTGGAACTCATTACCTCAAAACATCAGACTCTCCCCAACTTTTACCAGCTTCAAAAGCAACCTGAAAACCCATCTCTTCAGGATAGCTTATAACCTATAATAATCCCACCACCAGTACACCGCCACACAAACATGTCTGCCCCACACCTCCTGTCTCTCCCCTCCTTCCTTGTAGATTGAAGCCTTCGCGGGCAGGGTTTTGAGATGCCGGCATTCACAAGTGATACATGTGAGTTAATCTTGTTAATATCTTTAAATGTGTGAATGTTTCTGTTATTTCAGGGCTGGTGGGATCTATATTAGACCTTCAGTCTGCTTACTATCTGGGTGGTGTTTCTCTTCATACACATCCAGAATTTTACATATATTGCCTGTCCCATGATTATCCCGTGATGAAAGACTTTTGTATTGTGGGAAAACGCGTCGGTCATTGTATGGTTCAAGGAGCGCAAGGGATTTGGTAGGGTCAGCCTGCTAGGGTGGGGGCGCCCTTTTTGGGGCGGTACCTCTGCTGTACAGGAAGGGTTAAATAGAGTCATTTCTGCTCTCAATATTTGATGCAGAACCGTAAGAGAAAGATGGTAGAGTGAGTAAATCCTTACCTACAATTTCATATATGATATCTGTTTGTTTCTCTATCTTGCTCTTTGACCATAATATACAAATTTTTTGTTGAATATTCACTTATATTTCAGACGGGGAATTGTCCCGTTTTTTAGGGGTGTTTAATTAAAAATTATATTTTAACCTTTTTTTTTTCAGTGACAAAATACTCCCCTTTTAACCCACGTTCGTTCCAGCAATGCCTCTCCCGGTTCTCTTCACCTGTCTTCTGTTGGTTTCCAGCTCGGCTCAGAAGGAAAGTCACCGCTGCAGCCACTGTTTCCTTCAGTAGTAAAGCTCAAACATGCAAGATCACAGTTCGGAGTGTAATGTGACCACAGCAGCAAATCAGAGGCTGCAGCAGTAGTGACTTTCCCATTTTGCCTGAGGTGGAAGATAAAATGGACCGGGAGAGGCATCTCTGGAACAGACGTGAGTTAAGAGGCGAGTGTGGTTTTTTTTTCTTCGTCCAGCCTCAGCACCATAGTTAAACCTAATTAAGGGGAGTCAAACAATCCTTTTAATGTTTTGCCTTTGTAGGTTCTAAGTGCAAATCTCTTGTTTCCCATATTTCTGAAAATTTACAAAATTGTGCTAATTGCATCATCATTATTATAGCAGGCTACCAGCTTGAGTATGCCTATCACCAGTAGCTCAGCACCGGTGGTTTGGCACAATATGTCTAAATACAACTTGCATTTCCTAGCATTCTGGGCATATAGTTGGTGCGAGAAAGGAGTAATTAGCAAACGATCACAAGTGAATGGAGTTCACTTAACTACCAGCTGTCTTCTGCTTTTAGGTTCCTGGTCAAATAGGTTATATTGACAACCTGCAAACTAATAATCTTCAAAATAGCAATAACCACGCCACTCAAAAGTTGACAGAAATTACTATATAAAGCTCTCAAGGATCCTCTACTCCTAACTCCAGGCTTGAGAAAGGCTCACACAAAGAGACAAAAAATAATCACAAACCATTTTTTTTTTTATTAGAAAAGTGACAATGTCACTAACAGAAATGTAAACAGCTGCATTGTAAACAATTGATAATAACTTGTCATGTTATGGCTTATTTGGTGTCTATTTAGTGTATTGTAAAGACATTTACGGCATAAAGATTGTCTATGTCTTGAATATTTGATCAGTCAAAATCTGACTTCCCCGTTGCTCCCAAGGGGAGCCAGGCTCCATTTCATAATGATAAATGATAAATATATAAACAGAAGATGACATTGATTAGGCCCCATTGATTGAACATTCATGGAATAGCCAATCTATATGCCATAAATGTCTCTAGTGGGAAAGCCTGTATAAATTCTTAGTAGTACTATGCTGCCTGTCTTTTTGTTTCTGCTAATACATCTTTATCCTTTCTTTTCTCTGCTGCCTTTTCTCTATCTTCTGCATTTTGTTTCTTCACCCTTTCCAATCTCTTACATTACTGGATTCATACTAATATGTTCCACCCACTTGTAACTTCTTTTGTTCCCCTGGTCAACTTTCCAATTCTCTATGCCTTTCTCATTACAAAAATGTATGTTTATCTCTGCTCCCCTTCCTATCTTCCCTATATTTTCCCCTTCATTTATTACTTTGTTTCTTGTTTAATCTCTTCAATTTCCATCCTTGAAATATGTTTACCTTTTCACTTTCTTTATGTCTTTGGGATCACCGGTCTATCCGGATCAACAGAGACTTGAGTATTAAGCTTGTGATCCTATTCTCTATCTCCCATAACCAGGTGCTTTATTGCCCTGGGATAAAAAGTAAAGGACAAAAACTCTTATAATTGCCAGTTAGCATCTTCTCTCCAGAAATGTATACATTTTAACATGATTTAATTATAAGCAGCTTCCCAAAAATCCTGAAACTTTTTAACCTACTTTCCTCTTTGGTCACCTTCTGTCTTTTTACCTTGCCTTATTCCTTTCTTATGGCCCACTGTATATTTGTTCATCATGCATCTTTATCCTTACCCCTTCTTCCATAACAGCGTTCCTTTTTCCCTTCTAATCTTGCTCTGTACAGTCATATTTAATCACCATTCCATGGAAAATTCATATTTCTGCTGAAGGCTTGTAATCTGGCTAAGATTACAGACTCATTGACCTTCAAGTAGGCTTCAGATTGTTTACTTTTACCATAGCTTTTAATTTAGTTTTATAATTTATATTTTTGTCAACCATTGCCTTCAGACTAGAAGCTCTTCTTGAGATTTCCCTCAGGAATGGTTTCCAACCTGCTACTCATATCAGCCATAATTTCCTCACTTCTTACATTCTTTTCTTCAGCCTTGGTTCTGAAACGTGTCTATGTCCTATTAAAGGTTGATGGTTTAATGGTTAATTGATGCACACATCATTTGTCCGTCTTCCCTAATCCTGTGTCCCTTCTCCTCTTTGTGGATTAAAGTGCTTGTCAAAATGCATGATGGGATTGTTAGATATAAGATATGACTGGCAATATGTTCACATCTTTTTTATTTTTTTATTTTTAGGGTTATCACAGATCAAACCACTTCATCGCTACACAAGGTGAGTAGGTCATGGCACTGTATCACTTGATCTTATTCACTCTGAGATAAGGTAAACATGAAAGAGCACTTAATAAAGCTAGGCTTGTACAAATGTTTCATGCTGAATTTACAGTACTTACAGGTTTTTTTTTCTCTACAAAGATCATATCTGTAGTGATCGGAACAGTAAAAATAAGCACTTTTGCAATTGATTTGCTTTACTGAAATCATTTAGTATAGCAGCTATATAACCTGGTCTAAGAGTTGAAAAGTAATCCCAGTATTCTGATGTAGAGATCAGCTGATATAAAACTTAAATATCCCCTTGATATGATAGAAGATGACTTTGGGTAGATTTCCTATCACAGCAAAAACAAAGAAACAACAGGCTAAAAATAATTTTTAATATAACTCTAATTAAAAAACATAATCAAAAATAACACAGAGATTTTTTGAGGTTCTTAGTTCACATTTTTGATCAAAACTGCTTAAGCCCATCTCCCATTCTTCAAGGGCACCTCAAATGCAGGTGGGTTCCTACACTAATGTTTCCTCTCTTTAGTGCCTGTTCAGACCTCCATACTTCAGGTACCTAAAGAGAGGAAACATTAGTGTAGGAACCCACCTGCATTTGAGGTCCCCTTGAAGAACGGGAAGTGGGCTTAAGCCGTTTTGATCACAAATGTGAACTAAGAAACTCAAAAAAATTTCATGTATCCTAAATAGCAGAAATGCTTTTTCAAAAATTCCTATTTGCCTTTTGATAGTTTCTTTAGTTGATAGTGCTCTGCTGATATTGGAATGTGTATGTGTATTACAGCCACACCAGTGTGCACCAATGCTCATTTTTTTCAAAAAAGTTTTTGGATGTGCAAAACCATATATTGTTTTCTATTCTGTAAATATAAACATACAAATAGTACATACACATTAGTGGTTAATGGACAAGCTAACCATTGGTTTGTTCACTACTTGCCACTTTATTCATAAATAACTAGATCAATGTACTCAGACCATAGTCCAAAAACGACAATAATAGATTTGTGTGAAACCTGAATCGCCATATGACATGTTAGAAGATGACATTTGGGTGGATTACTCCTGCTAAGCTAATCCATTATTAGTTTTCCATCTGCAGTCACCAGTCTTAGACATGTGAAAATTGTTTAAATGTAATCTAATCAACAACTTAATTGCTGCATTAATATCTTTATTTAGCTGCCGTCCCTGTACATCAGGTGCTAAGGACCTCACTCTAATACCAACCAAAATTCTTGCTTTAACAGGAGCAGATGTGAAAATATATTAACGCCTTATTGTAATTGGCAAATCAATTTTTTAATATTGTAATAAAAGCAAAACAATAATTGATTAGTTATGCAGTCTTAATTGGGAGTATACAGTATAAGCAGAAAAATGATGGGATGCTTTGCTGTTTACATAGACCTTGTCAACATTTTGTAATTACTTGGGACAACTGTGATAAATACCGTCATTAGTCATGTTTATTGGCCTGTAGCTTCTCAAGCTTGACTTATGTGTAAGAGATTTTCTAAGTTGTATGCTCTTTTTAATCTATAGTGTATACAAAATTGGTGTCAAATGTCTCAGAAAACATTTTAGGGACAAAACCAAGGGCTGATGTTTTACTATTATAAGTAAGAAATAACCGTGCTCCAGATAGAACATACAAGGAGATTGGTGCTTTAAAATTGCAATTTTTATTGTTCTTAAAGGGGGGTTGTCTCACTACAAGGATTGCTTTTTATGTTAAAGATCTTGCAAAATCAAGTCACTTTGCAATATATGTCCATTAACAGTGTCCTACCTATTCCTAGATATCCCCTCTTGTATGGGCTGCATCAGCTCCTCAGGTCGCTTTAGCTACAGACCTGTTTGGTCTCTCCTGATAGGCTGCCAGCACTGGTTGCTATAGCTACTGACATGACCTCTACTGCTGCATAGTAGAAGACAGTAAACATGTCCCTGAATTCAAAATGAAACTAAGAAAACAGGACTGAGGTGATCAATGAATCAATGTAGTTAGACAACCCCTTTAAGCAAACAATCAAAGTCAGAGTCAGGACCCATGACAATATGTTTATTTTAGTAAATCCTTGTGTTCGCTGTGAAATTATAATTGTGGGGTATTTTTTCTCATAATTCTGTGTTGTGCTGTTCCTCTGTTACTCCTTACAGTAAAATATTACCGAGCCAGAAAGATGTGGTGTGTTCCTGCTCACACTGACCCTGTCAACACTGACTGGACAATGCAAGACTTTGCAAACACACACCTATAATTGGTAGCACCTAGGCAACATATTAGTAATGAATGTCTAGGAGGAATAACAGGGGAATCGAGCAACAAAGAAATTTATGGAAAGATGTTCCAGAATATGGGAATACTAGTTTTTACTAAAACAGACTTGGGTTTTCTATAAATCATGACATCTTACTATGTTTGCTCGCCTAGTTGTAACGGCAGATCAGACCTAAACTCTTAAAGGTATTTATTTTCTTTTGGAAACTTTCATACAAAGGCTTAGTTGTTTGAGACTTGTTTTAGTCATTAAATGTGAAACATACTGTAGGCAGTAAGGTAGATTTAATCTTTGAAAGCCTAACTGCAAATATTGACTGCAAAGTAAGACCTGAGGTCTGCCCTTTCCCCCAATTACTTCCACTCAAGCAGTCAGGAATCAAAGATTAGCCATTTTGGGATCTTTGCTGGAAGCACATCCAAGTAATATTGGATACACGGTGAATAACATTGTCAGAGGTGACTTTTTTCCTCCCCTATTATCCATAGAGTGGCTCTGAACTGTCAGAATTGATCTACTTTTCACTTCTTGACTCTGCAAAGCCACTATGTTGCCAGCCTTGAAAATTCATTTATTTTGTTTCTTATGTGTCAGAGATCACTAAACTAGCCCATTAACGTATGGACTTGTACATAAAGAAGTGTCAATCTCAGCTTCCTAGACATATTTCTATGAATAGGAAGGGGTTTAGGATGTTATGAAGCTACATTCTAGCCTGAACTTACAGAATTTAGTGGTATAAGGCTTTATAGAAATCAAAGGTAATATATGAATAAACATATTTAATAATTAATCTACTTTTGTCTAAATAACTGGTGCAATACAGGTCCGAAGCAGGACATGATCTATGACTTCTGGAGGATGGTTTGGCAAGAACACTGTTCAAGTATTGTGATGATAACCAAACTAGTGGAAGTTGGACGGGTAAGTGCCTTTATATTTTATCTACACGTGGTGGAATTATGTCTTCCAAAACAGAGGTCAGCTTAGCAATGGAGATTGCCAATTTGGTTGATTAGCTGGATTTTTCCTGTTAGGTATGCAGGTACATTTATCTGCAGGCGTACTCGTGAAATAGTTTAAGTTCTATCTTGCACTTCACAAACTATTTTTCAGTCCAATTAGGGAACATACATGTTTTAGTGTTAAAGGGGTTTTATCGCTACAAAGTTCATGTCTCAGATTATGGGAACAGTAAAAATAAGCACTTTTTTAATTGGTTTGCATTACCTTTGTCACTTGGTTTAGCAGTTATGAGCTTTTCTGTAAATCTGTATTCTGTTTCTGCTGCTGCTGGTCGGGACACACACCCTGGCCGGATCCTGCCCCCTAGATACGCCCCCTGCACTGTGATTGGCTGGCTGACATTTCATTCAGCCTGTTGGGATACGCCTCCAGACAGGAAACGCCCGGGCCACGCCCCAAACACTGTGATTGGCTTCGTGCACACTCTGTGTTTTCTCCCCTCTGAGCTTTTAAAATTGATAGTGAAACCAAGGTCTGCTGGCTCTATACACATCTCCTAGCTATATGGTGAATGATCTGGGCAATTACTGGCTGTTTAAGTCACAGATCCCCTCATATAACAGAGTCTTATAGAGTCTCCTGCCTGTTAACAGGGGGAGAGAAAGGGGGAGGGCAGTGTGCATTGCTCCATATAACCCAGTCTCCTGTCTGGTAACAGAAGGGGAGGAGGGAGAGGGCAGTGTACACTCCTCACATGTCTCATCAGTTCAGGCTGTGTGTAGAACTTCTTATACCACAGTCATACAGTCTCCGGTCTGGTAACAGAAGAAGAGGAGGGAGGGGGCAGTGTACACTCCTCACATGTCTCATCTGTGTGTATAACTGCATATAGCAAGGAGATTGTGGAGCCTGGAGGCTGCAGACATAAGAAGCATGCAGGAGGCTACAGAGCTGTTATATCCAGACAACCTTCTGCATCCCCTGCTTCATACAAAATGATGATGTCACAGTTCTTCAGTGAGAGGAGACATGCCTCGTGGGAGGAGAGACACGCCTGCTGAGAGGAGAGACTCGCCCCTGGATTTCAAATTCAATCTCAGAGAGCACGAACAGTTCAAACAATAAAACTCATTAAGTCAACTCACAGTGCGCAGTTTGATTATGATTGTAATAAAAAGGGCTTCAGACAACCCTGCACTAGCAGGGCAAATTGTCTATTAGCCTAGTTATATGATCACTGTTTTGACTCTCTAAAAATCACTGGTGAGGTCACATATAGAATATTGTATACAGTTTTGAATATCAGTGTATAAGAAGGACAATGCTGATCTAGACCATTTAGCTAGACTGGGCAACCGAGTAGGTTAAGGGTATAGGGAGTTTGTAGTAACAAGACAGGGGTTATTTAGTTTGGGGAAAAAGATGGCATACAGGCGATTTAATTACTGTGTACAAATATGTGATAGGAGAGTACAAAGATTTTTGTGTGATCTTTTTACACATAAGTATGTAACAAGACATGGAAGTAATCTCTACCATCTACCGTCTAGAGGAAAGAAGGTTTCACCATCATCACAGATGGGGATTCTTTACTGTAAGACTATGGAACTGTAAAACTATGGAGCTCACTGTCAGAAGAGGTTTTGATGGTGGATTTATTCACCAAGTTCAAGAATTGTTTAGGTGCCTTTCTTAAAAAATATAATAAAATAGGTTATGGGAACTAGATTATGAATATAGGGCATCGATCCAGGGATTTATTCTGGTTGCCATATTTGGAGCCGGGAAGGAGATTTACCTCTTGTATAGGAAATTAGCATCCGCCTCTTTGGGGTTTTTTGCCTTCCCCTGGCACAATACTGTAGGAGTATAGGTTGCAATGAACCTGTGTATTTTTTCAATCTTATCCACTATATTACTATGTACTATGTTACCATATAAATTTGGCAGACATTCTAATTCCTTATCAACCGATTACTTCTGTCTAGTTGTTCATTTAGCCTTTGACTTTATGCTGTGTTTTCACATTAGCTAGAAGTGATGGGGTTAACATTTTTGATGGAAAAACATATAGATCTGTGTTTAATCTTTTTCCAGCTGAGGGAGACTCGCACAACATTGATTAAGCCCATTTCTTGAATACATAATGTGCTTTCTCTGCAGCTATGGAGAAGTATCATATAAAGGTAGATTATGAATGGGAGGATCCCATAGGCAGGCAATAACAGCAAAACAGAGCAGATGGTTGATATGTTGAATGTATTTTTAGTCTTTTGAATCTGGGTTTTGCCTTAGATATGTGTGAACTTGTTGGAAAAACAGCAGTTATTCCTGTGAACTGGATTGTTCTTGGCTAATATGATTAGTATTGTCGCTGTGTTGCTCTGACGGGTAATTAAGAACAATGTTCCTTACTTCAGATCATTTTTTAAATTGTGTTTTCTCGTAAATCTCCATTAACTGTAATGATTTTGCCTGGTCTCCGCTGGTCTAATTTTCCCTTCTCATTAGCGCTCTTCTTTCAGCACCCTACCAAACAGTGCTGACGTGAACGCATTGTAATTAGTTTACTCTCTTTATCACTGTGTGTCTTGTATTGCATCCATCACACAGCCGTGGTATTAACACACTTCACAAAGTGCAGTCCCCTTCTGTTCGGCTGGATGGACTCCATGTGCCTTCTAAGCATTTTTTTCATCCATTTTATCACCTTCCTGGAGAAAAATATGCTCGATTCTAGGTACATTATTTTTGTTGTTACCACCGTGAGAGGAGGCTATAAATACATGTTACCCTGCAGGGAAAGAACAGACATTTTGTCCAATATTCCCATCTATCTATGACAGTGTCAGAGTTTCACATTTATCTCGATAATTCCCTTAGGATATATATATATGTGTCAAAAATATGTTATAAAGATATTTTTCATGCATAGAAAAGGGTAATTAATCTATACTCTTGTCCAAGTCTCACTGTTTCCCAAAATAATAAACAATGGTATAATATAATGTAGAAAAAGCAATTGTTCTCCAGTACTTGTCTTCAATTTAAAATATAGATAATTTTATTGTCATATATTAAAATTAGCCATTCCAGCTAACGCGTTTTGGGTACCGCAGACCCTTATTCATAGCTGGAAAACAATTGCTTTTTCTACATTGTCAGTATTGCCCTTTTGGATCCAAGGGTTTCTTCTCCACGGTTCCTTGCAAGGATATACGCCCAGTTTTGATTGCTGGGAAACTTCCAGTGAATGTATGGAGACCTGATGAGTGGTAGCGGACATTGTGCTTCTGTTTACTGAATGGTATAATATACAGGTATAATATACACTTCAGGAATGATTTTGAGATTTCACATGCTTTGATATTTATGTGTGGTTTAAAGGAATTGAATAGGATAAAAACATTGTTGATTTCTTCCAAAAAAAGTGCCTCATATGGATATTTGCTTCAATTAGGCTGAGCAACCTTACCAGAAAGAATACAAGGACAGGTGTGGCAAAGTTTCTGGAAGAAAGTAGACTATTTTCTCTTTCTGTACAACCTCATCTGTGTGTTTGTCTTATTTTTCTAATCAATCAAATTTGTATCTCGGTGCTCTAGATAATAAAGATCTATCATACCTTAGAAGGGAACTTGTCGACTTAAATACATTATCTTATCTGAGAGCAGCATCTAGTTATAGAGTAGGAAAAGCTGAAAAAACAGAGAATAGATTAAATTTGTACATTTTTTGGTTGAAGCGCTTGTTGCTTCTGGGCTTTTAAAGGGGTTGTATCACCATGCAGTTTCATAGAGTTACAGCCAGCTTTAGAATCAGACTTCCTGGTTAGGCTGTGGGTGGTTCTACAATAGTGATATTGATAAGCATATCAGTTCTGCTGTTCCTAGCTATTTCTGTGACAGTGCCATGACTGAAGAAGATTTATAAAGTGTAGTACACAAGGCTACAGAGCTCTATTTAGTGAAAGCTTCTTATTTAGTTAAATAAATAAACTCTGTTGCTAGAAATAAAACTCTGCAAGGAGTGACTCATTATAGACGGACTGACTGACTACAGCCTGGAGCAATGAGAGATTAGAGAGAGCAGGGAGGGGTAGGTGCAAGGTGGTAGGTAATCTGGGAAACCTGACCAAAACAACAGTGTATTTGGTAATAGTCTTAATTTACCTTTCCCTACAATTTAAAAACTAATCACTGTGGTTCAGTCTCAGTGGGACAGGGCAGTTTCATTCAATGATTATTATATTTATAAGCCATTCTTGATCATGGATGGCTTCTTTTGAACTCAAAATGACCTTTAAATAACAAAAGGGGACTCAATAAATATGGACATTTGTGACAAAATAGAATTTATTGTCCTTTATGTCCCCACTTTTAGATCCCTCTTGTAGAGTGAAAGTTTTGTAGTTAGCGTTGTAGAAAAAGAAATATGTCCTTCAAGTTCAACCAAGGGTAGGGATAAGCTGTGGATGAAAGGGAGGAGTATAGGTCATTTTAAAACTTTGTTTCCCCCTATCGATCCAGAGAAATATGGAATCCATAAGGCATGAACCAATCTGCCCTAAAAGAAATATTTCACTCCTGATCCCAAGTGGTCATCAGAATGGTTCAACCTTTAAGTCTAAGTTGAGTATGTGCCTTTGGAATAGTACATGGTCATTAAAGTACTGTCTCTAGTTGATGATGTGTTACATGTCTTCTAGTTAGAGGTTGTTTATATTCCATAATTATCTTGCATTTTGGGACTTATTATTTCTCAATTGTGCCATATGATATCATACTCTGCACAGGTGAAATGTAGCAAGTACTGGCCCGATTCTACTGAAACATATGGGGATATTCGCATTACATTACTTAATACAGAAACTCTGGCAGAGTATACCGTTAGGACACTTGCCTTAGAACGGGTAAGTGACTAAATTGCTTCTATACACCAAGTAGTTTGGAAGCTTACCTATTTTTATAACAAAACAAATCTTTTTTTAGCGGGGTTATACTGCCAGACATGAAGTAAAGCAGTTTCACTTCCTTTCATGGCCTGAGCATGGAGTACCCTTCCATGCTACGGGACTACTTGCTTTTATTCGTAGAGTTAAGTCGTCTACACCACCTGATGCTGGGCCTGTTGTGGTGCATTGCAGGTCAGTAATACCAAAATCCACTTTGTTCTCTTGTGTTTTTTTTTTTAATCTTAGTGTGTACAGTTAACCTGTGTTGGTCTTCTAATAGCTCTGGAGCTGGTAGGACAGGATGCTACATTGTCTTGGATGTGATGCTGGACATGGCTGAATGTGAAGGCGTGGTTGATATTTACAATTGTGTCAAAACACTGTGCTCACGACGAATCAACATGGTCCAGACTCAGGTAAGATGGCTATAATGTTATTTATAAAAGAGAAAAATTCAGTGGAAGAGGTCATAATAAACTTGACAGTTTGTTATTAACTTGTTTGGTGTTTCTTAATGGTTCCAGGAGCAATATGTGTTTATCCATGATGCCATTCTTGAGGCCTGCCTTTGTGGTGACACAGCTATACCTGCATGTGACTACAGGCAAACGTACAAGGAAATGCTACAGATAGACACACAGAGCAACTCAACACACCTGAGGGATGAATTCCAGGTACAACTGCTTGTATACTTGGATGAGTATTGATAAATTAATATTCTTAATGCTATTTATTACATATCTACATATTATACACCTATTTCAAAGTTAAATTGACAGTATTTGGCAAGATATCATATATCATTCTCCAAGTAATATCCATCCTGTCCCTTCCTGCACTTCCTGTTAGCACTTGACCCAACAACAGAAGAAGTAGTATTCAGGCTTTTCTCATCTACTCACCTGCTCTAGTGACTCTAATCCCTATATACTTATCCAGTCACTCCTCTCAGCTTTTACATCTCACCTAACTGCAAATTTTAGCCTCTCTTTATCTATTGGGGTCGTTCCATTCTCCTTCAAAGACATCATCATACAAAAAAAAGCCCTCTTGACTCGTATTATGCTGCTAACTACTGACAAATCTAAAATTCGCCCAGGGGCGGAACTACCGGGGTAGCAGACAAAGCAGCTGCTACGGGGCCTGCCTCCTTAGGGAGGCCCGTAACACTTGCAACTTCGCCTGCTAGCCTGGTAGTTCCGTTCCTGGGCCCTGCCGGCAATGAATGTAACTAATGTTCACTGCTGGCGGGCATTGTGATAAGGTGCCGCCAGTCATGAGTCTTACTCATGAACACTAAAGATTCCGGACAGAGCAGGGCACAGAGAGAGCAGGGGAGCTGCAGTTCCCGGCAATTAACAGTGTCACAGCTCCTGCTCAGTAGGAGTCCCCTCTCTTCCCCCATTTGGTACAGACACTGAAAGAAGAACTGTGGACAGACAGGGAGAGAGGGAGATGAATACATCCCTCAGCTTGCAGAAAAGTACCTATTGTTCTTGTGCTCACTATGCCAAGTACAAGACTTCTGGACAGGGCAAATGTGCGGGAGGTGGGAGGAGTGCGGGTGGGTATGGTAACATTTTATGAACTCCAGAAGGGAGGGGATGTGCTGACCTTCTGTGCACTACACTCACCTCTTCACCCCTGAGATTCAATGGTGACAAGAGCGAGCTGCAGAAGTGTCCAGAGACGAACTGCTATACTTATATGAGCAATGTACCTATTACTGCAGCATTTAGGCCTTGGTTCACATCTATGTCTGAGGTTCTGTTCAGAATCTCCGACACAGAGGTGAAAACGTGCACACAATTTTGGCCTCATTTCTGAAAATGGTCCAATAGCAAGACTGTCCTGGTTGCCCATAGCAACCAATCAGAGCTCAGCTTTTATTTTCCACAGCAGTAAAAGAAATGAAGTTAAGCTCTGATTGGTTGTTATGGGCAACCAGGACAGTTTTGCTATTGGACCATTTTCAGAAATGAGACTCAATAGGTTTTGCGGCATTTGTAACGCTGCAATCTATAACATTAACAAGTTATTAAATCCATATGGTAGATACTGCAAAAAAATTAAAATATATTAAATATCAGGGTCATAACGGCATTTTTTTTGTCATCCAAACGCATAAAATTTTTTGATCACTTTTTATTACATTTTCTATGTGCCTCATAAGGATACTAAAGAAAAACATCAATTTATAACAGATATAAAATGCCCTCCCAAAAATAAGTTATGACTCTAAGGCCCGGTTCACACAGCTTATTGCCAGCGTAATTGCGGGATGGATTTCGCCCCGCAATTACGGCGTGTGTACGGGTGGGGGCAAGGCTCGCTGGCCCCATAGACATCCATTATCCACGGTGTGTATCCCGCCGGGAGACGGAATCCATAGTTCTCTATGAGAACTGTGGATGACCGTAATGCCTAGGACGGATTTCAGCCGTACTGGAGTGCAGTACGGCGCGCAATACGGCTGAAATCCATCTCAGAATCAGCCGTATGAACGAGGCCTAATGATACGAAAAAACTACTTAGTCCTGACTAACCTACCTAGGCCTCTTTATTCAGTAATAGTGTACGGGTATTATTCAGTCACTACGTGGTGGTAATTTGTGGTTGTGTTCTTGTGGTATAATCAGGTCCATATGTAGTAGCGTTACTGGTAATGTTGGGAATAATAGTGGGATTTGTTTGGTAGCAGTACGATAGTGATATCTATGGTGAGGTAATTACTCCTTGTATTAACCACATGAATTAAGAGGTCCCGGTAAATGTTCATGGTCGGGGGGAGGGCCCATCCAAAAGTTTGCTTTGGGGCCCAGGCTTATCTAGTTACGCCCCTGAATTCACCCTTCATATCTAAACTTCTGGAATGCTTGGTCTACTCTTGCCTCATCCGCTATTTGTCTGCTAGCTATTATTCTTTTACAGGTTCCTGTACTTTACACTTCACAGAAACTGCAGTAGCTAATTTTTCAAATGATCTCCTGTTGACTAAATCTCATCTACCTATTGTTGCTTCCTCTGGATCTCTTTGCAGTGGTTAACACTGTAGATCACAGTATGCTTAGTTCCATTGGTCTCCGCTCTCTCTTTGTTCTCATCCTACCTCTCTGATCACTCATGTAGTGTCTTATTTGCTGGTTCTACTTCCTCTCCTCTTCCTCTTGATGTTGGAGTTCCACAGTGATCGGTTCTAGGTCCTTTCCTCTATTTACTTTACACAGTTCCTATTGGATTTAGTGCCATCTCTATGCTGATGACGATCTATTATACACTTCTTACTGTGACATCACTCCTGCCCTGCTAAAAAACACCAGTAACTGTCTGCCTGTGGTCTCGAACATCATCCTCTCTCTCTGTCTGAAACTGAACCTTACTAAAATTGAACGTCTTGTCTTTCCTTCGTCTAGTAACTAACCCCACCACAGATATTTCAGTGTGTGGTTCTACAATAACTCATACTGTAATTCTCTTAAAATAAGAAAATAATCCCTTGGACGATTTTTCATGATGCTCAATAATATAAGCCCTTAACAAAAAATAAGCCTCTCTAAGGGGTTGTAAACACAGCGTTTTAACTCCGTGTTCACATCCGCTTTTTAGATCCGTCTCGGGGACTGACAGGACGGACCCAGAGATGGATCTAAACAATTAGCAGTGAGATTATCACTGCGGGCTATGAGGAAGACGCAGCGGCGTTCACATGAGAGATCGCCGCTGCATGTTCTCCTCCTGCCTGTTGGCTCAGTCTTGACATGCAATTCTTTCAAAGACGGAGCCGGGGAACACGCAGCGGTGATTTCTCATGTGAACGCCGCTGTGTGTTCGTCATAGCCCGCAGTGATAATCTCACTGCTAATTGTTTAGATCCATCTCTGGGTCCGTCCTGTCAGTCCCCGAGACGGATCTAAAAAGCTCCTGTAACACGGAGTGAAAACTACGTGTGAACAAGCCCTTAGAATTGTCAGCCAGACGGATGGACCCATTTAGTTCGTCCGTTGCCACACTTGACAGAGTGTTGCAAAATACACACTGTATACAGCTGTGAGCTGTGCAGGGAATGGGGTTGGAGTTACAGACAAGTTATAATGCTCAAGGGCCTTTATTTCATCTGGTGAGAAGACATGGTGGTGCTGTTTTTGGGGAAAACAGGTGATTTAGTGTGAGGGCAGTGCAACAGAGTAAGATCCCTCCTACTGCTTCAAGTCCATCTCACAGCCAGAACATTAGACCACACAAGCAGCTCTACCTTAGATGAATGACTGCTGTGAGAGAACTGTGCTTTCCCCTGCTTTTCAAATGTCCTGCTTTATCTGTGCCATCGTGACACATGTGCTGTCTGAGTGTACAGAGCCGAGAGAGTGAACCACTATGGAAATAAAGCAGTCATAGACTGCACATACTCGTCTTGGAAGACAGAACTACTGAAGGACAAGACTTGTAAAAGAAAACAGATGTAACCACACACAGAACATGAGTATTTTACTGGTTGAAGATGTGATAAAGATGTGTTCTCACCATGCTATTTTACAGAGCCTGCTCTTCACAGCCAGCTTTATGTTCCCACATCCCGGTAAGGCTGTGGGTGGTTCTACAGCAGTGGCTGGCATATCAGCTCTGTTATTCCTAGCTAAGTCTGTTAGATGGATATTGGTTATGGAGGGGTTTAAACGGCAGGGTTAAAGTTCTAAAGAGTACTAAAGTTAGTCAATGAGAAACATAATCAAGTTCCTGTGCTACTGATAAGACAAAGTAGGGAGTGAGATCACCATCCCGGCAAGGGCTCTAAAGCAGATAGAGGTGGTCGGTAACCTAGCGTAGCTTGTGTACACAAGTAGGAGATAAAAACTGCTCTAGCTCTGAAGGCAAGCAAAATCAGAAGCAATGTATTTGGTAATAGTCTTTATTTACCTTTGCCTAAATGTTTAACGCCCATCAACGAATTGAGTATACCCCTTTAATGAGGAACCATTTGTTTTTCCTAATTGATTGTAATTACAAATATTAATTATTGTTTAGTGTTCCAGAAGGAGATGACATCACTGTATTTAAATAAATGAAGAATTCTGTACATGAATAAATGTAGATTGCTGTACATCACAAAATAAGACAACCCCTGAAAATAAGCCCTAATTCATCTGTTGGAACAAAAATAATATAAGACCCAGTTTTATTTTTTGGGTCAAACTGCAGTCTTGGGGTCATACTACACTCCAATCTGTCCTTCACCCGTATATTCAGCTTAGTGGCTCGCTCTTGCCAGCTGCACCTCAAAAACATCTCCAGAGTTCACTCTTTTCTTATTGTGGAAACAGCAAAAACTCTTTTTGTTGCTCTTATACATTCTTGGCTTGGCTATTGTAGCTCGCTACTTATCAATCTCACGTTCCTTTCCAGATGCTACACTGATGACTCTATCTTGTGCCAGTCACTGCACTGGTTGCCCATTCAATAGAGAATACAGATAAAACTAATCACTCTCACTCATAAAGCTCTCCACAATTCTCCACCTACTAGTACATCTAAAAAAATTAGAATATCAGTGAAAATTAAAGGGGTTCTCCAGGACTATCTTTCTATTTGTTATAGGGCTCACAAATGTATTATATTATAACTTGTAATTTATACTGTAATGAGTCTCTACAATCTATGGGTTTCTCTATTTGACTTAAATTATTGATATCAATCATTTTTGCAGTGATATTCAAATTTTTTGAGATGCACTAGTCTCTTCATCTCCTTCCTTATCTGTGTCTACCATCTCACCTAGACTTTATAGTCGGCCAATGTTCTTAGATTAAATTCCTCCACCATCCGAACCTCCCACTCCTACCTGCAAAACATCACACATGCTTCTCTGGTTCTCTGAAATGTGCTACCCCATACAATCAGCTAAAGGGATTTTCTCACCATGGTGACTTCACTCCCTGTTGTGTCATATCAGCAGCACTGGAGTTTGTTTATGTTTTTTTATTGACAATGTTTAGCCCTTTTGAACTCTGTGTCCTTTTGCCCTGTTGGTAAAACCTCTCTTATTACCAATGTCCTTCTAACAGGTTCAGCTAGGAATAGCAAAAATGATACTGTTTTAGAACCACCCACAGTCTCAACAGGAAGTGGGAGCCTGAAACTGGCCGTAAAGAGCAGGCTCAGTGAAACAGCCTGTTGAGAAACCCCTGTAAGTCACAACATTGAAATAATTTTAAGCGTGCCCTAAAGACACATCTTCTTAGCCAAGTCTTCCAATATGCTAATTCCTAACTCCCTGCTTTCAGTCACACACTTTCCTGACACTCCATGCACTTAGACACTTACATACATATATCTGTATGTAGATGTACTGTTATGGTTCCCGGTTCATCCACTGTTATGTGACCTACTCCATATTTATGGAGTTGGCTGGACCATTGTCTAACCTTAGCACTTCTTACCTTCTGTCTCAACCTATTCCCACATAGATTGTAAGCTCTTGTGAATGGGGCCCTCACACCTCTTGTTTGATCTGTTAATAATAACTTGGTTATTATGTAATTTTTTAATAGGTCTGTTTGTATATTCTTTGCACCTACTTAAGGGGTGTTCCAGGACTTGCAAAAGCTCGTTTGTCCAACAGGGTATAAATAGAATAGAACGAAAGAAGCATACTCACCTCAGTGACACTTCAGTTGCTTCCTGGCGGTCGCCCGGTTCATCTATCTATAGCATAGAACGTTTATCGTTCACGTGCTATGTGCAGCCAATAACAGGCCAAAATGTCACATACACGAGACCGCTGTGGCCTGTGATTGGCTGCACTTAGCAAGTGAACGATGAACGTTCTGTGCTACAGCGAGATGAACAGGATGGGACGGAAGCGTCAAGGAGGTGAGTATGCTTCTTTTTTCTATTTTTAATTATGCCCCTTTGGAAAAACAAACTTTTGTAACTACCGCAACATCCCTTTAAGTACTGCATAATATGTTGGCACAATATAAATTAAGATTATTATTATTATTGTTAATTTATTTTGCCTATTATCTCCCATGTTTTCTCTCTGCAGACACTTAATTCAGTGACTGCACAACTTGGTGTAGAGGAGTGCAGTGTCGCTTTGTTACCACATAACAGAGACAAGAACCGAAGTATGGATGTGTTGCCCCCTGACCGTTCCTTGCCTCTGTTACTTGCTGCACATGGAGAAGACACTAGTAATTACATCAATGCTGCCCTGACTGATGTAAGCTTCTGAGATTTGGATTTAATATGTGCTATTTTGTGTCCAGTGCTGTATGTACTTGTTATAGCCTTAGAACAAGTAGTCTTTCAGCTCTGATTGTTGAGTGAAGTATACTTTGTGGTTATAACGTAAGTTTCATTGAGAAAGATGTTCTTCTTTTCAGAAATGTAGCAATTTTCCTTTTTGAACAATGCACTTTCTAAAAACATGACCTAGTTAAACATCGAAAAAAGGAAAGTATCCAGTCCACAGGTTCATTTTTCACCATAAGGTTCTCGCTTCTGTTGTTTTTAGAAATGGGAGTCAAAAGTATAAATTCCCTCGCTTTCTCTAAAGTTTATAGATCGCTTATGGCTGAGCTGTTAGAAGAGCTTTCATAAAGTTGTACCAAGGATGCTTAGATAATCCTAGACATAAAATGAAAAACTTGAAATATGGCCCTAGAGCTTATGAAAATAGTTTTTAGCAATAGTGTTCAGTGCTTATTTGCTGTGAATATTTTGTATCTTGAGCAGGGATTGGGTTACATGGTGTATCTGGATTTATTTGTGCTGTTACTGATTGTTTCTTAGGGCATGTCCCCACGGCATGGGCTTGTGGCCGGTTTTTCAGCCGGTTTGCGGTTTTGCTGACCTTCTGAAAAACCGGCCGCCAACAAGCACAATGGGCTTCTATGGAAAACCCGTGCAGCAGTCCCCACTGCACGGGTCTTCCGCCCGCGGGCCGCCCGAAGAATATTCTACATGCACATTCTTCCGTCAGGTTCTCGGACGGAATCTGTGCATGTCAATGGGAAGGGGGAGGCATTTCTCTGCTCATCGCGGAGAAAAGAAAAGCCCCTCCCCCCCCAGGCCATGGGGACGGCACACGAACCAGACAAATACCGTGTAAATCGACCCTTATAGTATGTGATACATTTCCCTCCAGACGAGTCCAAATTCCATGTTCACATTCGAGGATGTAAATAGTATTAAGGCAGACCATTCAGCTGCTGCAAGCTTCATGAAAAGGGAAATCTTCCATTAGATTAAGCCTATTTTCTGTATTTATGGTCAGTTTGAAACTATGAGGGATTATGTCAGGAGCTTATGTCAAAAAAGCAAGGGCTATGTCAGGGGTTTATTCCAATGTCATCTCTGTCAATGGACAGCTTGGTTCCTGTTCTGAAATAGAGCATGTGTGATTTTATGAATATCTACCGGCAAGGGACCTTTATGATTTTTAGTCCTGTAGACACATTTGGAGCTTTTATCACAGATAAAGTTTAACAGATAGATGTATTTTTGTAGCACTCTGTCGGACTTGAAATTTTAGAATTGTATTTTGCTGTTTTGTTTTTCAGAGTTACAAAAGAAGTTCACATGTCATTGTCACAGTGCACCCTTTGCAGAATACAATTACTGACTTTTGGAGGCTGGTATATGACTATGGCTGCAGTAGCATTGTTATGTTGAATCAGCTAAATCAATCAAATTCTGCCTGGGTAAGAAAAAACATCTATTCTGCCAGTGGACTAATAAATGTATTAGGACTGGACGTGTGACTGTGGTTGCATTTTACCTATTTGTTTTAATATTGTTGGTTTCCTCACAAATGCATTGAACTGAGTTCAATGGAAGCTGGAAGTTGAAAACAGATATAATTAAAGTTTTAGGAGAGTGTGTGAGCTGTCACTGACTGGAATTGTCATCGGGATGCTAAGAATATATATTGTGAGATTGTTATCACAGTGTTTAGGCCTCTGACCCAACATTATATACTGTACTTTATCACCAAGTAGTAGTTCATGGGTAGTGTTGCTCGAATAGGACACTGTTTGGCTTGACTGGACTCAGGATGTCCCGAACCAGTTTTTTTGTGTAACCTTCTCCTATCTCTTACCCTATCCCTAATCCCTTAGTGTTAGGATTTTTAGGGTGTTTTCAGTGTTAACTTTCATTTCAGTATTACTGCAGACCTTTCATTGCTCCTACCAGAGTATTACTTCCAGTGAGATCATCTGATACCATTTGCAGTTTCCCCTGGTTACCCCTCTGTTGTGGAAAGCAAATGTGATTTTGGGTATCAAGTGTCACATCTAACATCACTTCCATCACTTTCAAAACATAGGAGTAATCTAGGAGAACTGAAAGTGTTGTCAGCCGTTACGTCACAGGACCCATAGCAACACTGAAACATAAGTTAACCCTTTAAAAATCCTAAACTTAATCTAGAACCGCATTTAGGGTTAAGGTTATGGTTGATTTTATAGCAATTGTCCCTAAAATTTAATTCAGGTTTGCTAGAATCAAATCGCTTAAATTTGTGTTGACTTTTACATCGAAACAAATCTGAAGTGCTCTACTATTTACTGGCAAGCTGTTCATAGAAATTCACTCAATATGTGGTCCATAGAGGTATCTAAGTGAAGAAGGAAAGGAGGTAATCATTTGGTTAAGAACAAAGCAATTTATGACAGAGAGAAAGCTAAAAATTTTCCATGTGGCCAAATCAACTATTTAGTAAACTCTTAAAAAAGAAGAAAAGCATTGGCAACCTCAGCAACATCAAACAGCCTATAAGACAATTGAAGATTACTCCTCTTTTATTGGTAAAGAAAAAACCCTTCACAACATCTAGCCAAATCAAGAAGAGTCTCATGGAGGTAGACATATCATTGTCAAGGTCTACAATCAAAAGACACCCTTATGAAAGTAAATGTTCTAGATGAAACCAAGATTAACTTGTATCAAAATGATGGAAAGAGAACCGCCCGAAAAAGGAAAGGCAGTTCTTATGATCCGAAGCATACTACATCACCTATCAAACATGGTGGAGGCAGAAATATAGCATGGACATTCATGGCTGCCGTTGAAACCAATTCACTGGTGTTTATGGATGCAACTGCAGATAGATGTAGTGGGATGAATTCTCTCCTGCTCAGATTCAATCAAATTCTGGAAAAGTATGCTAAAGTAAGACAGAGCCTCACAATATAGATGTATAATGACCTAAAACATTCCACAGAAGCAACCCAAGAGCTTTTTAAAGGAAATGACCTGTTGTTTATATCAAGTTGTTATCTTAAACATATTCTTTAAGAATTTTTGCTGATTAGATTTTTTTTTTTTTATCTTACTGTCTATGTAAAAAACCTTCAGTCATGTAGTTTTCTCTCTGCCACCACGTCTTATAATAAGATGACAATTTCTGCTAGGTAGGACTTACTTTTCAGCAGTTTCCTCATTATCACAGGCAGGGTAACAAAGAAAGGTGAAACCTGTAGATAGTAGATAGACACAATATTCACCATTTACCGTTCACAATAGATGATGGTCATAGCTCTATCCCCTCCCTGCACTGGAAAGGTCACAGAGCAAGCACACAACACTCTTGCATAGAAGTCAATGAACATCTCATCTCAGGTCCATGTGGCTGCTGTAAAGCATATCTCTGTGCTGTTAACAGTGAGTCATAGAAAATATCCACCCCCATAACCCGGTACAAAAAACTGAATAAAAAATACAATCAGAGAATTAAAACAGATAAGAAGAAAAGAATATGTGTTTTCATTCATTGGTGTAACTATAGCCATAACAGTCATAGGAGCTGCTATGTAGCCCAGAAGCCCACTCAGGTTGAATAAAAATGAAGTATTACTGCTATGTGGGTTCTTTGATATTTGGTGCTTTATTTTATAACTTGTATTTTCACAATTATGCTGCTGTTCCAATTTTCAATTTTTTAGCATTAAGGGCCCCTCCCATTTGCTACGGGGCCCTATGAATTCTGGTTACACCCCTGGCTTTATTAGTAAGTAAGCAATGGATAATTTATCATCTCTAAAAAGTCCCAAATCTTATTAAATGACTCTAAATAACCAAATTGTATTACATTTTTTTTAAAAAAATGTATTCGCCTATTTAATCCACCACCTTTGAAGCTTCAGCAGTCTCTTTGGGGTTTATTTATGGCCTGTTGACATGTGACAGCTGTAACTAACCAGCAGCCTGGTGCCATTCCAGCGACATCACTGCTTACGTACCGTTCACATCCTGAGCAGTGATGTTAATGGAACAGCGTGCTGAAGCCACCAATTGCCATCGCTTTGCTTTGTTTTCAATTGATTGTGACATATATAGGCTAAATCATGAGAATTGTGTCCAAATACTTTTGGACCTGTGTATGTTTTTAACTTAAAGACGTTTCACCACTCCAGATATGTCTGTTTACGTAAAACTGGTTTATCCATTAAATAATAATTCTGGAGAATCTTTTCTTAAATGGGTTTTCTGAGTTATTTTTATTTAATATATTTAAGTTACTGGTGCTCTGATAAAAAAACAACAACAAAAAAAAAACATCTCACCTACATTCCAGCGCTGCCACCATCTGCTGCCTCCCCTGGTTCTTCTGTTGACTTCTGGTTGCTGCGATTGGCTCGAGACCGCTGCAGCCACTGATTTGCCATTCCCCATGTCATAGGGTTGTGTTCCTACATGGTCAGGTACTGTCAGCACTGATGAGCCCTTGCATGAACACAGTCCCTACTGATCACACCCATTGCTCAATTTATTTATAAATTAATAACATAAGAATGGCACAATGTTCCGGAAAAGATGTCCCAGTTCTGCGATTTTATGGGGAATGCAACTGAAAATAATTTACTGGAATTTACTGAAATAGGCAACTCAGGAGAGAACTCCTTTTAAAGTAATGTCAAATCATCACTTTACAAATTTTTTATTTAGGGTAGTAACATTTTTTTGTTAAAATATTAATCATATCACTTGAATTTTCTTTTTCTGACTGGTTTGCCTGCCATAGAGGTTATGAAAGGAAAAGCAGTATGGCTCGATATTTGGCCTCCTGCATACAAACTGTTTTGGCATTCCTTTTATTCTCTCAATGAGATTTGTTATACTTCATAAATGTTCTCTAGTGAATTACTTATATGTACAAAATCTGCATCACCAGCCACTAATACACACATTTTTCATTTTTCATTAATACATTTCTTTTTTCTACATCCTAAAAAAGCCCTGCTTACAGTACTGGCCAGACAATGGTATATCCAGATATGGACCAATGGAAGTTCAGTTTGTGTCCGGGACTGTGGATGAAGATGTAGTGACCCGGCTGTTTCGAGTACAAAACATCACAAGGGTGAGTTACTAAGCGCATTGCAGAATCTTTGTAAAAGATGTATTTTTGGTAGAGTGCTGCTTTGTTACTTTTGTGTCACCATTTCAGAACCTAACTAAAATATGTGATGACTTGTTGTCTATTATTTGTTATTTGGTTCTTGACATTATTTAGAGAGAGCAATATCTGCATTAAGAGGAGGCTGCTAAAGTATGTGCAAAAGAGGGCTGGAGAGTGGTATACTCATATGGCGGTTGTCCACAGTATGTGGGTGAGATATTTAAAAGCTCATTCTCTTTCCTGGTACTGTAATCCACTGGGAAAAACCCACTGGTGAAATCTGCACTAGTTCTGTCTGATGTGGATTAACCCTTTTACTGACAGGCAGCCTATTAGATCAATGGCAGACCTGGAGGCTTTTCTTAGACAACCCATCAATACCACACAATTGAACCATATGGATGCTATTAATTCACAGAAGGAGTCTTCTCCCACTGTAATCCACTTATTATAGGAGCTACTATATTGCCAGGATTTTCATGCAGTTGAACTCTTTAGTGACTACTGGAAAATACATTTGGGGCGACATGTATGAACGGGGCTGCGCCAGATATCTGATGTCTTTTCAGCCCGATATTAGGCGCAGCCCCTTTTGCTACATTTTTACATCTCCCGCACGCCACTCTGGGGCGCATTGTAAAGCGCAAGCGGGAGGCGGAGCGCACAAGCATTTCTAGGCGCAGTACAGCTGGAACAGGTAAATCACTTTCAAAGTGGTTTACCTGAGCCAGAAATGTCGCCTGAGCGCTGGAAGGCGTCTGATTTATGACACGCTGTAGAGCGGGTTCATAAATCAGGCGCATTCTATGCCGTTATAAGGCGCATGCAATTTGGCGTGCGGATGCCAAATTTCATACGTCGCCCTTGCTGTTCACTAAGGTTAAAGCATTTATATCATAGAGGATTAAGAAAGTTTTTGTCTGCACAACAACTGTATAAACCTTGATGTGTTTCTACCTTAAAGGGGTTGTCTCACTACATTGATTCATCTTACCTCAGTTCTGTTTTCTTGGTTTCACTTTGAATTCAGGAGTGTGTTTACTGGCTACCACTAGGCTGCAGTAGAAGCCAGGTCTGTAGCTATAGCAGCAAGTGCTGCCAGCCTATCATGAGAGACTGAACAGGTCTGTAGCTATAGCGATCTGAGGAGCTGATACAGCCCATACAAGAGGGGATATCTAGGAATAGGTAGGACACTGATAATGGACATATATTCCAAAGTTACTTGTTTTTGCAAGATCTTCAACATAAAAAGCAATCCTTGTAGTGAGACAACCCCTTTAATTCTATCACAAATGCAGTGTGGGTATTTATGCTATTTAATATATAATATTATTATGGCTTTCGCTAGGCCTGTTAAAGGGCTTTTCATAGAGCCTGCTCTTCCCAACCAGGTTCAGGCTCCCACTTCCTGATTAGACAGCGGGTGGTTCTATAACACTGGCTGACATTTCAGGTCTGCTATTCCTAGCCCACCCTGTTAGAGGGACATTGATGATGGAGGGGTTACATTTTGTCAGTAAAAAAATAAACAACTCCCTATACTGCTGATAAGACACAGCAGGGAGTGACCTCACCATCCCGGTCAGGGCTGCTAGAGCACATAGAGGTGGTCGGTAACCTAGGGAAACTTCTGTAAACAAGCAGGAGATCTGTTGCTTTAACTGTAAAAGGAAGCAAAATCAGAAGAGCAAAGTACAATGTTTGTTAATAGTATTTATTTACCATTGCCTACATGTTCAAGGCAAAATGTGATGAGAATACTCCTTTACATAAGGAGAAATTTATAAAATAAGTATAATTATAAACCTTTGAGATATAGAATGAAAAACTTTATAAATGTTGATACATGCTAGGCTGTATTTTGCAGATACATTTTATAAGGTTGATATCCCTTTAAAATGGAAATAAAGTCAATATTATTTTTGATAACATAGCTCTTTGATGGCCAGGAAGTCATGTTTGGAGGGCTTGATAAGTGAATGCTTCTTATCTTTATTAGGAAGATGATTTACTTCAGTAATGCTAATCTAGAGCTTTTCACGTTGCTCTGCATTAACACAATCTATAAATAAATAATATTCCACCAACATTACCGAGTAAAGCAACAGTAAGTAGAAATAGTGGCATATACATGCTTTATCCTATTAGGATACTAGCTTGTGCTAATACAGTGGCACCCGATGGACTACACTGTTTACAGTTGTGAGTGACAGTCTCAGGAAATGTTTGTGTAGCATTTAAGTAATATTTGCATGCAGTCAGTGTAGTTGTTAGTTCAGATTTTCTCTGCATTTATCTGTCTTCTTGGCTGCTTGACATGTAAGTTCGATTTGTACATTGATTTTCTTTAGGCTGTGTCTGATTATTTTTTTTTTGATACAGCGTCTTTGGAAGTCAGCTGTGGTAGGAGCTTAATTATCACTTGTGGTGCAGTCCTTCCTGGTCACAGTCATTGTGTCATCATTTTGCTTCAGATTAGGTTAAAATATTTTAATAAATTATACGGACTGGAAACATTACCGAATTCGTTCATGACAAATGTGTTAGCGATATATGTTGTATAGCCGATTATTTAACAAATTTGGTGGTCTGTTTTAGAATTCAAATAAGATATTTATATTACAGGGATTGTCCCCCTCCCCTTTTTTAGGTGGGAGTATGCTTCTGTGCCTATAATAAAATAAAAAAGAATTTATATTCCCCTCTTTACCAACCTGATGCACCTGCAAATCCTTTCCTGGGGTCTTCTATTGTCTTTTGGCTCTTGATGGTTGGCTTGTGTGAACTGCTGTCTGTGATTGGCTGTAGTGATCATATGACATTGCCCGATGTCACCGCTTGAAACCTTCACTTTTGAATGGTGATGACAAGCAGTCAAGCAAGTCAAAGACTGCAAAATACATAAGTCAGCCTTCAGAAGCTAAAACACTAGATCTGGGGAGAAGTGTGCATGGGTTTGTTCATTTTCTTACAGGCGCAGCAGCTTACTTCACTTAAAAAAGGGGAGGTGGACAATGCCTTTAAGGCACATCAACCATGTTCTGACAGTGATGTTAGAGGATGGAGTCTGTAACCTACCACACTGACATAGGTACATGGTATATATGAAGGGGCATTGGTATTGGGGATTTCAATAACTAGGGTTCCACAGAATTAGAAAAGTTTTTTTTTATGGAGACAACACCAGTTTTTCTTTAGGCCCTTTGTGGTATTGTAGCTCATCCCCATTCAAGTATTCTGGACTGAACTGCCAAACCATACAAATCCCATGGATAAGAGAGGTGCTGTTACAGGAAAGTTTTTAAGAAGCAGAATATAAATTGTATCAAAGTTTGGACTAAAAGGCATTAGCCTGTAGTAGTTAGAAGCAATAAAAGCCTTAGAGCTACATGGGAGAAGTTGCACAGATGCAGGTTACTGATGAACAATTGCTCATACACCTACTATCCATGAGAGGAAAAAAAATTGCACATTGGATAAGAACTAGTTCACACCAGTATGCAGAAAAACCACAGTAGCATAAAGGTGTATCTTAAAGTAAACCTCACAAAAATTTTCCTTCTGGTCATTCCACCGACTACTAACCAACCCTCTCTGCTATTTCTGTTTCATTGTGTAGTACCATCATAACAGGCCCGCTGTCTAGGGGTTATACTAGATTCTGATCTATCCGTCACTCGCTATATCCAGAATTTGTCCTTTCTTCACTGTGAAAACAACTTAAACTCTCATTACTGCTCTTATTCTTTCTCTTGTTCACTACTAACTCTCTGCTTATCAGGCTTCCTGTCTGTAAACTCTCCCATCTCCAATCTGTCCTGATTGCAGCAGCCAGGTTCATCTTTCTTTCCAGCTGCTATACTGATGCCTCTACCCTGTGTCAGTCACTGCACTGGTTGCCCATTCAGTACAAAAAACAGCAGAAACTCATCACTCTCACCCATAAAGCTCTTCATAATGCTGCAGCCCACCACATCTCTTCCCTCATCTCTGTCTACCATTCTACCCGGTCTCTCGGCTCTGCTGATAATCTGAGATTAGACGCAAAGCTCCCATGCCCGTCTCCAAGATTTTTCACGTACTTCACCAGTTCCCTGGAACAAACTACCCCATACCATCAAGCACACTCATAACCCGCGCAGTTTTACGTGCACCCTGAGAACACATCCTCTTAGGCAGTCCTACTAAGATTCCTAATTGATAAATCCCCGCTTTCAGTCACACACACTTCAGTCACTCCCTGCACTTGGGCAATTAAAGGCACTTATCTGTATATAGATGCACGGTCTGGGTGGCAGGTTCATACAGTTTTTTATGTAACCCCCTATATTTATATTAACATGGCTGAGCCAATATGTAAACTGAGCAATTCTCACCCTTTGTAGGTTTTTACTGTGTAATGTTTTGGTTTTGTCTGTACTTACATCCCCTAAATTATAAAGTGCTGCGGAATATATTTATATAAATAAAGATTATTATTATTATTATTATTATTAAGGGGAGATAGAAGTGTAAAAATACAGATAAACAACCACTCACACATCTACTATTAATGAGGGGGGTGATAACTACCATTACAATCGTATATACATAAGGCTTTTAAAGGTACCCGATTGGTTACGTGAGGTGCACCATGCTGGCTTACAAACAATTTGTGACGCCCGTACTATTCAGTTGAGCGGGTTGTCCAACATCTCCCAAGTGTTCAACACAAAATACTGAAAACCTCTGCTCCTCAGTATTAGGGTGCGTTTACATGGCAAAGACCAAATACAGGTCGGATTTGCTGACCGGTATTTGGTCTTTTCTTGGCACGCAAGGGGACAGCTTTGGTCCGCGGTTTGCGGATTCAAGCTGTCCCCCTTCGTACCCACATGTTCATGTTCCGCCCGTAAACCTTGTGGAAGGATGAACATGTTCTAAGTTTTTGGGACCGCCGTCGGTCTAAGCAACCGTAATGCGCCTAACATATATTCGAGGAGCGTTGAACTTTAGACTCCATTTATAATCGCACAAAAAACACTTTCATACAACAGGCGCATTATATACTGAAAATGAGACATCACAATTCACCTTCCTTCATACATGTCTCCCTAAATTACTGAGAAGTGAGACTGTCGAGGGGCGCCGCTTTTCATTCATGCCCCCCCTATGTGTTTGCTTGGCTGTTATAGGCAATTACATAAACTATAATAAGGGTGCTTTCACACAGTGCAATTTTTCTAGTACTGCACTGCTATTAATTTGCCTTAATTAACTGCAAGCTTCTTTCAGTTATCTAAATTATTTGAAAAGGTGTTTAAAGTCTTGTGGATTATAAAGATAATAATTGATTACTCACCTATAGCACTTTTTCAAAAAATTTAGATAAATGAAAGAATCTTGCTTGTAATAAAGGCAGAAAAAAATACAGAAACCCTGTCATCAAAAGATATGTGGGCGTATGGAAAAACCACAATAAATAGATGCTAAACTGCCCGGTTATACAAATAATTTCCAACAACAAAAAACAGTTCACACTATGGTAGACAGTTCATGACTGCCTACCATACTAGTTCACCATAGTGTGAAGGGATCTGTTGTTTGTCCATCTGGACCCTTCCTTCTATCTTTGAAGTGCTGCTACCTAACAAGGGACATAAGTTTTTTGTTATATTTTTGGTATATGTTATCATACTGTCATAGTTGGCTTTGTTGGCATTATGTGATCTTATTTTTTTGTTCCCTGATGAACCCCTGAATTTGGGGGAAAAGCGTCGGAACTTTTTTCTATTAAATATATATTTGTCACTTTTTTGTGTTATTATGCGTTAGTTTGTTCATTGAGTATTGTGTATATGTTGGAACTTTTTTCTATTAAGTTTATATTTGTCACTTTTTGTGTTATTATGTGTTAGTCTGTTCATTGTGTATTGTGTATATGTTTATCTTGTAGCTTGGTAGGGTATATTATGGTCCTGTTAGTTTAGGTTCCGGAGTGGGGCGCCCTTATTGGGACGATTTCTCCATTTTTGTTAGGCAGCATTAGTTGTCTTAGGGGTATGTTTAGGGGCATATTTGTTAGGGTTTCGTGTTAGTTTTGGTTATTGTTCCAATTATTTTTTACTTTTGGTATAATAAAAGTTATATTTTATCTAGTCCCAGGTCTTATACCATTTTTATAGTTTTTGTTGTTGTAATAGAAGCAGTTTAATTGCAACAGTACTGCAAGTGAGAAAACACACCAAAACTGCACCATGTGAAACCATCTTTAGAGTCTTGCAGTTTATAAACACAGTAATCAATTACTTACTTGTAACATCTTTCCAAACAATATAGATAATTGAAAGAAACTTGCAGGTAATAAAGGCAGTTTAATTGCAGCACTGGCTATATAGATCATGTTAATGAAACCCAGCTTTTAACTTTGATAAATCAGTGTAGTAGAGAGATTTATTAGATGGCATTTATTATTTATGCACAGCCTTTTTTTAAAAAGAGTTTTTTCTGTTGTGTAAGACATCCACTGTTGTAGATTTTGTCAAGTGAATTAGGATCAGTTGCCAATTATGTTCACAAATGAGCAATTCTATGGCATTTATCATTGAGATTCACTTCTTCAGTGTTGCTTCTGTGTGATTAAAGTACATTTATATAACTCTTGCTGTAGGATGAACATCTCCTAGTCAAACACTTCCAGTATCTACGATGGTCTCCATATAGAGATACTCCAGACACCAAAAGATCCTTCTTACAGCTCCTTCCCATGGTGGAGCAGTGGCAGGAGCAGAACAGAGAACACAGGACCCTTGTGCACTGTCTGTAAGCATTCAAACATTGCAGCCTCTTCCGTAGGCCGTCACTTTCTACATTAATCTTTTTCATTGTAGTGACTTTGTTTTGTACATGCCTTTTACAGAAATGGTGGTGGTCGAAGTGGGTCTTTTTGTGCATGTGCAATGCTGTATGAGATGATTCGATGTCACCATGTGGTTGATGTTTTCTATGCTGTTAAAAGTTTGCGGAATATTAAGCCAAATATGGTGGAAACACTGGTAAGACTACAGGAGCTACTAAATTACAAAACTGCCTTTTACTTAGTTGATATAAAACATAGCTATATCATTATTCATATAATCCATTCTTTCTCTTGACAGGACCAATACCGCTTTTGCTATGAAATTGCCCTGGAATATCTAGAACTACATGATGCCAGATAGCATCCATCAAAATAGTATTTTGGGTAACAACCACACTGCCTATGCCCTATGAAATAAACGTGCCAACCAGATGCTATTATATTTTGTGGCCAAAATTCAAAATGACTTCAGTCACCTCTCCTGATCCAGTATACAAGGGCTTCTCTCTGCTGTCTTAGTGTGAAGTAGAAGTTATACCAATCAATGCCTGTACATATTTATAGCTGTACATATGAGCTTGATTATGGAAAGCCTAGCTCTAAAATTTCAGCCCATATCAAATTTTACTTGTGATGTATATTCATAAAAAATTTGCATTGGCAAATCAGCGCAAGTATCGAGGACTTTTCTCAGTGTCAGTGGTATTAAAGGACACCTGAGCTGTATATAAGGAATCTTCAACTTTCATCTCTTAATGTGTGATCTTATACTTGGTGGGGAGGGTGACACCAATGGGGTAAACTGCATCAGCTGAAAGGCAACACAAAGTTACATTTCTCCTATGTATGTAATGGATGTCCCTATGTGATCCTCCATGCCACGATGTACACTGAATTTGCTATCATGATCACTGTTTGTATATAATGGTAAAGGATGTACTAACCCCACAAGTAATGAAGGGGTTTTTAATGCTTTATTGTACTCAAATAAACTTGCTTGTTTTTATTAGTTTTGTGTTCTGAAAACTGGATAAGGGTTGGGGACGAAATTCCTCTGGTATGAATGAATGTGCAAATGTCAGATTTGTGCTGATTTAAGACATCAGGCACTTGTCACTGATGTGGTTACATTACAAGGAGGTGAGAGCTATGAGTTCTGGTTCCTGTGCATTAAAATGTATCCGGCATATCTCCCTCATGACACTTATGTTTATTAGTAGGAGATGAAAAGTATATTAAGGAGAGATGACAAGTGTGCTCCTCACCTCTGCCTTGGGGACAATTCTTGTTTATATATATATTATATATATATATATATATATATATATACATATATATATATATATTATATATATAACAAGAGAGAGAGATATGGATGTATAAATTTATTTATTTATGTATGTGTTTGTGTGTGTGTATATATTAAATATAGATGTATGCACACAGCTGTGTGTATATGTGTGTGTGTATGTGTATACAGTATATATATGTATATATATATATATATTACACACTTTACTATATAGCATGTATATATATATGTATTATACATATATTATATTACATATATATATAATATATATATATATATATATATATATATGTGTATATATATTATATTATAAACATACATATATATATGTTTGTGAGATTGCTTGCACCTGATGCGGTGACAAAATTGTGCATCATGTGTCAATGTCGCAGGGAAGGGGGTCAGCTGCTCCCGAGTTTTGCAGTGGTTTTTATTTTCTGCCTTGCAGGGATGATTAAAAATAATTGGACAGACAGATACTTGGTCATTTGTCCTTGTGTCAGGGGACAGGGCAGCCTCCATTGGCAGTGCACCAAATTTTCCACTATTTTACTGATGATTCAGTTGCCCCTGGACAGGGCCAGAGGTCGTCAGTCTGTCAAAAGAAAAAGCAAAGACCTATAATAACAATCCTAGAAGTGATTACCTTCCTCAGTAGCTATAAAGTGAAACACTTTCAGCTGCCCTTTCTATTAGATGTACAGTGCTTGAACGTTACATTGGGATGAGCACCGAATATGCTAGATGTCACATTAAGTTCTTCTATATAATTAGTGCAAAACAAAAGGATGAAATAGACACTCAACGCAGCCATTGAAATGTCTATGCTAACTTAGGTGTGATAGCGAGAACCTATTTTTTTTAAAAATATAATTTTAACAACTCAGAGTCACTGAAGACTTTCCATGTACTAGTACAGTGTTGTGCATCAAATATAATTTCAGTTTTTTGTTTGATGTGAAACAGTAATGTCGCTTTGTCTGTCTAATCATGTGAAATTTTTCTGTAGTGTATCTATTATACACGGTCAAGTCTCATAATTATAATTAATTCCTACTTTTGACGTCGGCAGCAGTTCGTAGCTCATGAAGTAAGTAAAGTTGCAAGCTAACTTGGTGAGTATAAACAGTGGGTTGCGAAAGTATTTAAACCCCTTTAAGTGGTCCTCATTTTTAAAAGTTACAGCCACAAACCTAAATGTTTTTTATAGATATTTTATGTGATAAAGCAACACAGAGTAGCAAGTATTTGTGAAGTGTAAAGAGAATGATGCGTGCTTTTCCAAATTTTGCATTTGGGACATTTATTTCAGGTGGCATATTTTCTCTCTTGGGTTATATCTACAGTATGCTTTCTGTCTAAGTATTATACTTTGAGATAATGTTATTATTGTGTACCCTATGATGTGATTCAGTGTCGGACTGGGGTGCCTAGGGCCAACAGGTGGGGGGTTGACTCTAGGGGCCCAATAGTTGAGCATTTTGTGGGCCCAGCGGTGGAGCCTATTTTGGGGGCCCACCCTACTGTAAGTGACTGTACATAGCTCATATACTCTGTCGCTTGTGAGGATATATTTGCAGTTAAAAAGCAACTCCCGGTCTACCATGCTCAGTGACCCAGCAGGGGTTTCCTCTATTCCCCTGTGGGCCAGTCTGAGCCTGATGTGATTGTATAATTACTTTTGTTATAATCACTTGATTTAAATACTTTTTTATATGTCTTTTACTTTAGTTATATATTTTTTGTACACATCATTTGGCACATGGTTGTATATCATTTTACATTAACCCTTTATCCACTTTGTCAATTTTGGAGTGAAATGCCACTCTGTTTTTGGTGTTATGTTTTTAATTGTTTTTAATATGTCTTAGTAGTATTAGTAATTGCTATTAGTAATTATTATTAATTATACCTTAAAATTGGATATACCTTTGTATCTTCCTAATGATTGTATTTCATTCATTTTTGCAATGTCATTATATTTTTATTTGGTACATTTTAAATACAGGGCAATCTTGGAGGAAAACCTGTTAGAGGCTACAAAATGTCAGAGCTCTTAATTTGGCCATTTTAAAACACCATCTAGCAGGGCAATGACCCTAAACATGCAGCCAAAGCTACAATAGAATGATTTAAATCAAAGCTTAGTCATGTGTTAAAATGGCCCAGTCAAAGTCCAGACCTAAATCTCAACGAGAATCTGTGGCATGACTTGAAAATTGATGTTCATAAATGTTCGCTAACCAATCTGACTGAGTTAGAGCTATTCTTTGAAGAAGAATGGACAAAAATTCCAGCCTCTAGATGTGCAAAGTTGGTAGACATATATCCCAACAGCCTGCAGCTATTATTGCAGCTAAAGGTGGTCCAATAAAGTATTGATTCAGGGGGCTGAATACATGTACGTGCCACACTTTACAGTTTTTTAATTTGCAAAAATTTGGAGAAGCATGTATCATTTTCTTTACATAAAATATCAATGAAATAAATGAGGACAGTTCAAGGGATATGGATACTTTTGCAACCCACTGTATTATTTATAATTTAAGGTCTATGAGACTGTAGCCAAGGTCCCTGGATGTGACGCAAGAGGAACATTTATGACAGATTAAAGAGATGATTAATATGAATGGTAACCAAAGATCAACTTCCAAATAGATTAGAGGTAAACTCTAAGGTCAAGGTATATCAGTGTCAGATTGCACCATACATTTCTATCTTTGTTTCAGTTGAATTAATGGAAGATGACTGAAGAGGAAACCAATGTTGAAAGCAAATCATAAAAAAGTGAGACTGGAACTTGCCAAAATACATATTGACAAGCCACAAAAGCTTCTTTGAGAATGTCCTTCAGACAGATGAGAAAACTGGACCTTTTTGACAAGTCCAATTCACTGCCACTGTCAGGTCTTAAAAAGAAATTCAAATAAAGTTAAAAAAAACCTAACTTAAACCCAAACAAGCGGGCAAGCAGAACCTGTATATGACAGGAAAAAGTTGCCGCTTGTTTGTGTTTCACTTAGGTGGCTTCTTTTCTATCATACACAGGTTTTGCTTGCCCACTTTTTTGGATTTTTTGAAGTTGTTTTTGTTTCATGTTGTTCCAGTGACTAGTCCATATCACTAATGAATGAAACACGTATTGGTTGTTATTTGTTCAAAGGGTGAGAAGCAGTGTCACACAAAGGTCATTTTTGCAGGGTCATTCTTTTTGGGGTGCTTGTTCCGCCAAGGGATAATTTACTTTAGGGCTTTATAAGAGTAATAAAAGAGATAGACTGTTTCCAATTACAGAAACATATTGAATCGTTTTTTGGATACCACGATGTGAAGCCCTCGCTTGGAACTCCATGGAGTACTACACCTCTTCTATATTATGAAATTTTCAGAGGTGGTTAGTTACATTATGTGGCCCTTTGTTTGCATTTTATGGGTATTTTCACACGGCGTGTTGGGTCTATATGAACATACGCTTTTAGATGCGTGTTTGGATCCATCTGTTAGACCCCAAACGAACCCAAACACGTATCTAACAAATAGCAATGTGATTTACATTACTTTTAATATGAAACACGCATCGGCGTTCACATGAGTGATCGCCGATGCGTGTCTCATTGCGTCTTTTGGATCCTCCTTTTTGATCCGTTTCAAGAATTGACATGTCCATTCTTGGTCTAAAAGAAGCAGTAGGAGCCCTATTTAAAACTATAGGGTGCAATCCTGCTGCATCCAACACGTATCCAAACACGCAGCTGCGTGTTGGATCCGTTTAGGATCCGATCGCCACTGTGTTTTTGGATGCGATTTTTGGATCCAAAAACGCCACGTGAACTAACCCTTTGACCTTTGTATTATTGATTCTTGGTTTGAGGAGTGGTTTACCTCCTGATGTCCATATTGTTTTATCTAGTATATGTCTATTAAAAAAGTTTTATGCTTAAACCAATTTGACCTTTTTGCCAAGTCACATCAGTTCTTTGTTTACAGACACAAAAAGTATAAAAGTATACAAAGAAAAAAACATTGTACCTAGAGTAAAACACGGAGGAGGCTTGGTTATGTTTGGGGCTGCTTAACTACATTTAGCATAGGGTGTCTTGAATCTGTGCAGGCTACAATGAAATCTCAAGACTATCAATGCATTCTGGAGCGAAATGTGCTGCCCAGAATCAGAAAGCTTTGTCTCAGTCACAGGTTATGGGTCCTCCAACAGGATAATGAAACAAAACACACCGCTACAAAAAATAAAACCAAGAGTGGCTAAGAGCAAAGCCATGGACTATTCCGAAGCGGCTCCTATGAGCCCTAATCTAACTCCTATTGAACATCTGTGGAAGGAGGTGAAACATGCAGTCTGGAGAAGGCATCATTCAAACCTGAGAAAGCTGAAGCCGTTTACTTACAAGGAGTAGGCCAAAATACCTGTGGACAGGGGCAGAAGTCTCATTGAGAGTTAGGGTATGTTCACATGGCGTTTTTTAGATGCATGTTTGGAACCAAGTTTCAGACCACTAACTGACCCAAACACGCATCTAACAATATGCATTGTGATTTTACATTGCTTTCAATGTAAAACACGCATTGGCGTTCAGACGAGTGATCGCCAATGTGTGTTTACATGCATCTTTCTGTTTCGTCTTTCGGATCTGTTCAAAGAATGGACATGTCAATTCTTGATCTGTTTGACGCAGCAGACACCCCATTTATAACTATAGGGTGCATTTCTGCTGCAGTAAAAATGCATCCAAACACGCACCACACTTTGGGTGCGTGTTGGATGCGGTTTACGCAGCACTTTTGAATAAATTTTTTGGATTGAAGACGAATCCAAAAACGTATTCAAAAATGCTTTGTGAACTTACCCTTGCAGAAGTTGTTTGCAGTGATTGCCTCAAAAGGTTGTAAAAAAAAGCATTAAGTTAAGGGCACCATCATTCTTGTCTGATTTTCATTAAATAATTTTTAGGAAATTTTAATTTATTAATACTTTTGTCAGTTTCAAGTTATTTCAGTGACGATTGTGGGTGTCTCTTTAACAAAAGGGACCATGGCGTGAACCGAGACACCAACATATATAATGATTATATAAAATGGTGACCATAGACTGTATGGAATCTGCTTGTTTTCTTTTAGTTAATTACCTGAGTGTGTGTGTATTTTTTTTTTTGCAAGAAAAATTAAGTGAAATGTTGGGAAATCAAGAAATCAATGATTTTCTTTATTGATTGCTAATAAGATCTGGTCTTATTGTTACCTAAGTCACAATTGTAGGCAAACACAAGCTAACTAAACTAACAACACAAACAGTTGCACTGTTCAGGTCTTTTAATTAACATATTGAGTGCACATTAACACATCCACAGTGCAGGAACAAAAAGAAAGCCTTAGACTTTTATAACCTATAGACCCACCAAACGTTTACAGTAGCTGCAAATAAGACTTACACTATGTTAACAAGGAATTTTTTACCATTCCGTCTTGCAAATATGTTTCAGTTCATGAATATTTATGAGATACCAAACGGCAATTATATTGCGCACAATAGTAGTGTAAAATGCGCCTGAATCTATGAACCTGTTCTACTGGGTTTCATAAATCAGACGCATTCTAGTGAAGACACGATAATTCAGGCTCAGGTAAATCACTATGAAAGTGGTTCACCACCTGTTCCAGCAGTAATGCGCTTGGATTTGCTGTACTGAAGCTATAAATCTATAGCTTTGTATGACTGTAGTGTGACATGCCTCCAGCACGTTCCTGAAATCAGTCGTATTACAAAACGCTCTGTAATGCGCCTAATAGTGGATTTCACCTGGTTAGAAATATAGCGAACGGGGCTAGCTCTCGGGCTGTTCTCGGGCTGGAAAGAGACCAGACTTCTGGCGCTGCCCCTTTCATACATATTACCCCTAATGTTCATGTCACTAGGGTCCTAAATCATCTGGGCCCAGGCCCTATGTGTTATGCTTTGCTCAATAGAGCTGAGTTCACACAGTATTTTTAACGCCACATCATGAACTGCGACATGTATTTTTACAGAGAAAATCTGTAAAAGATGTTCCTGTCACAAATTTGTATGCGTATTCCACATAGATATTGTATGCGTATTCCATCACCTCCACAGTACACCATACAATGAAAAACAACGCTAAAATATATATATATTTTTCAAAACCTCTCAACTACTTATGATAGTTTAATACCCTAAATAATAGTCATATGCTTTCCGAATAATAAACCTGTGCATAGAGCAAAATAAATACTTTAAAGATTGGGTTTCTAAGGAAAATTTTAAATACCCAAAACCAAAAAAATATTTATTCATTTAAAGGGTTTAAAAATACAGTCCAAAGACCAAATCAACCCCCCACATGTGAAAAAATCGTTTTTACAAAGGCTCTGTTGAATTTTATTACTGAAAGGGAGTGACAAAAATAGTGGGGGATATTAGTTGTTTAGTACTAGAAATAGTTGTAATTTTTGTAACCAAAAAAGTGACTGCAAAATGCAATTACATTAAAATGGGCACAAGGTGAAGTCTTTTTTGTTGAAAAGTCGGGTTTTCTTTCTTTTTCTTCTCCATCCTGTCCGACCAACCCTGATGACCCCTCCGGCCCCAAATTGTCTCGCAGTTACCCTAAAAAACATTTTAGAATCTCCTTTTCCCGCACCCATTTACCTACCTTCCCAAAAGGGAGGGTTTATTCAAGAAAGGGATTGGGGGAGCCCCAAAACCCACGCAAACCCGCTTTTCTAGTTGGGAAGGGAAAACCCCAAATGTTTGCGTGGGGGGTGGGGGGGGGGTCCCTCCACTTTCCTTTTACAGGCCCCCAAATTAGTTTTTTTTTTATTTTTTGGAAAGGTTTTTTATTGGACCTTCCCTCTTTTTTTTAAATTGGTTTGGAAAATAGGTAGAAGTACCTTTATTTTTAGGTTCCAAAAAATTTATCCAGGGTTTTTTTTGGGGGGAAAAATTTTTAAAACCCTTTGGGGTTAAAGGTTTAAAGGGTTTAAAAATCCCAAATTGGGGGGGGAAAAGGTTTAAAAGGGGGAAAAAAAATTAAGGGTAAACCCCCTTTTGTTTTGGAATAAAGGTTTCATTTTTCCCCCCCCCAAAACCCACCCCAAATAGGGGGGGATTTAAACGGGGGGGTTTTTAAAAAGTTTTTTGGGGAACCCCAGAATTTACCCAACCCCCGGGGAAAGCCGGGAATTTTTTTTTAGGTTACCCCCCCCGGTTGGGCCCCACAAAGGGGATAAAGGGGAAAAGGGAAAAGGGGGATATTTTCCCGTGCCCCCCCAAAGGTTTTTTTAGGGTTTTTAAATTGGGTTTTAAACCCAAAAGGTTACCCCCCCATAGGGGTTAAGGTAGGATATAACCCTTCCCCAAAAGGTTTTTTTGGGGGTAGGGTTTTAAGGTTTGGTCCCCCCCCTAGGTTAATTTTAGGAAAATTTTAAGTAGGGGGGGGGGGTAAGGTTCCCCTTTCCCCTTTTTGGGTAGGGTTGGCCCCCTTTAATTTTATACCCTTTTTGGTTCCTTCCCAAAGTAAATTTTTTGTGGTTGGTATAGGGGGGAACCCCCCCCACCAAGGGGGTTTTTTGTAAAAAAAGGGGTATTTTTGGGCCCCCTCCCAGGGTTTTTGTTTTGGTAAATTTAAAATTTTGGCCCCCCCCTTTCCCCCCTCCCAGGTAAGTTTGGGTTTTTATTATGGGGACCCCAAATTTAAATTTTAAATTGGGGGAAAATTAAAATATTTTTTTCCCACCAAAGGCCAGGTTGGGTAAGGGGTTAAAAAAAAAATTTGGGGGTCCCCCAATTTTGTTATATAAACAGTTTTTCAAGCAAACCCCGGTAATAATTGGGTTTTGGAAATTTGACCTTTCATTGGGTCCAAATTTTTTCCCAAAACCAAAAAAACGGCCCTTTTTTTAGGGGGAAATTAACTTCCAATTTTTTAAAATTTTTATTTTTCAACAATTTTTTTAAAATTTTTTTTTTGGGCTTAATCTTTTATTAAAAAAGGGTTTTGGAAAAGGGGAAAAATTTTAAGGCCCCAAAAGGCCTTTAAAAGGATTTAAAAGGGGGTGGGAAAAATTCTTGTCATTTAAAAAAAAAAAAAGGCATTTTTGGTTTCCCCGGTTTTGCTTTTTTCGCGGGGGTTTTTTGGAAAATCTTTTTCTTCTTGTTATACCCACCCAAATATTAAAACCTTTTTTCTCAAAAACCCAAAAAAAAACCCCCTTTTTTAAAAGGTCCAAAAGGTTTGGGTTTTTTTTTTCAGGGTTGGATTCCCCAAAAAAAACAAAAGGGGTTACTTTTGGGCCCCAAAAAAAACAGGCCCCGCGGAAAATTTTTTAAAGAAGGTTTTTTTAAAAAAAGAAAAGGAAAAACAACAAAAACGGTTTTTAAAAAGGCTTCATTTGATAGGGGGGTTCTTTCTTCACCAAGGAAAATTGGTAAAAACCCCTTTTATTAAAAAAAGGTTAACCCCAAAAGACAAACCCCCGGGAGGAAAATTAAAGAAAAGTTTTTAAAAAAACCATTCCATTTTCTTTCCCAAAAAAAAACAAAAAAAAGGGAAATGGGGGGAAAACCCCCCCCGGCAAAAATCAAAAGGGGGTCCCCAAAAAAGGTCAGTTTTAATAAATACGTGGAAATCCCTAAAAAAAGCATTTATGTATTATCATACTTTAAAAAAAAATTTGGACTCCGGTTCAATTAAAATTTTTATCAAAAGATTTGTTTAAGCCCCGCCCCCGACCCTTTCCCAAAAAGTTTTCAAAATGGGCCAAAATCTATGCCCATCTTTACCCTCCCAACGAGCCAATCAGGCTCCCCAAGGGGGTCAAACCGCCCTCCATTATCAGAGAGAAAAAATAAAAAACAAACCCCAAAAAAGAAGCTCCCTTCTTATGACAGCCCGTGAGAAAGGGGCGGGGGGCAGAAACCCCAAAAAGGAAGCCCCCCTTTTTTCCCCTATAGGTTTAAAAACAAAAGTACAAAAAAGTTTTAACGTATTTTTTCTTGCAACCCCAAAAAAAAATTTCTGAAAAAAACGATGCAAAACATGGGTTTCCCCTGGGCGGGCCTTTCGGCACCAAAAAATGTAATTTTTAACAAGGGACACACCCCAGGGCCGCCCCCAAGCGGAAAAAATTGGCCTCGGAAAATTGAAAAAGGTTTTTAAAGAAAAAAAAGGCCAAACGGAACCCGCCCCCCGGGTTTTGGAGAATCACCCTTTGGAAAGGGCCTGGGCAAGGCCCTTAAACTCTTTTGTTTTTAAAATTTTTGTTGGAAACCGGGAAGAAAAAAAAAGTTCCTTCCCCAAAGGTTTAAAATTTAAACAAAGTTCAGTTTATCCCCAAAAAATTTTTAAACAAAGGGGGTTCTTTGTTTTTTTAAAAAAAACCCCTTAAAAGGGTTAGAGGGTGAAACCCTTTAAATTTAAAATTGGGGTTTCCATAAAATTATTTGGGGGTTCAAAAAAACAAATTTTGAAATTTTTCCAAGGCCCCCTTTTTTGGCCAAAATTTTTGAAAATTATTACAAGGCCAATTGGAATGGTGGCCAAAAAAAAAAGGTGGGTCTTGACCTTTCCCAAAATCATTATAAGAAAGGGGGGCTTTGGGGTATACAAAAAAATTGAAAAGTGGGGCAGTAGGGGGACAAGTATGATCAGGTTTTTTTACCCTTTTTTTTGACGGACAATTTCACCCAACTGGGCAGTCTATGATTTTCTAAAAGACCTAATGAATGTGGGTTTGACACTTGTTTTTTTTTTTTTTTTGGGGGGGGGGGGGTTTTTAACAAATTTTTATTGACAACATTTCAAAATTTTAAAAAATTTAAAAAAAAGTAGTTGTGAAGACAGTTTTCAAAGGGCCCGTGTCATTTTTAACCCCTTTAAAAAACTTTATAAAAAAAAGAAAAAGAAAAAACGAACCCCCCTATAAACGGGAAAAAAACCCCTCCCTTTTTCCCCCCAAAAAATAATTCTCAGTCTTTTAATTTAAAAAAAGGAACCCCTAATCCCCTCCCTTGAATTCCAAAATTGTTTTAAATTCGGTTTTCCCCCCCCTAAAAAATTTGTCCTCGGGGGCGGGGCCCCAAAATTTTTTAAAGGGGAAAAAAGTTTTTTTCCTGCCTTTTTTGGGGTTTCTTTCCTATTTTTTTTTATTCCCCCTTTTCCCGCTAAAAACCAAAAAACCCGGTCTAAATTTCCGACTTTCCCCCAAAACCCAGTTTTTTCTTTCAGATGCCCCAAAATCTTTCCCGCTCTTGAGGTAGTTTTTTTTCCAAAATGGGTGTTTTTGAAAAAGGGACATGGTTTTTGTATTTCCTGTGGTTTTTCAGAAAAGTTTCAATAAAGACCCTCCATTTTTTTTGGAAAAAACCCTTTGGTTTTTTTCTCCCTTTTTTTTTCTCGGCCTCCCCGCCCTTTTTTGGAGAGAAAAAAATTGATTTTTTAAGGGTACCCCTTTTAAAGGAGGGGGGCTTTTTCCATGAAGCCAAATAGGCACATTGTTTGTTTAAGGGCTGACACTTTTAATTTGGGCCCAAGATGAAGGGGGGTTCTGGGGTTTTTTCCCGGGGGCATGTCAAACCACATTTGTAATATTAGACACCTTTTATGAAAAGTTTGGGTTTGGGAAAAAAAAAGGTGCATTTTGTCCGACAGGCAGACCTATCTCAATTTTGGGTGTGACCCGAGGAGTTGAAATGAAGTTTTGATTTTCTGTAAAAATGCAAAAAAAGTCCCAAAATTTCTTTAAATTTAAAAGAGTTTTCAAAAATAAAAAAATAATTTCTTTAAAAAATTTCCCAAAATGTTTAAAAAATTTTTTTTTTTTACATTTAATGAAAAGTATGATCATATAAAATTTAAAATAAAAATATATAATATCCCCAAAAAATATTTAAAAAATTTCTTGTATGAAAATTGTATTTTTTTAAAAATTTAAAAGAATCTATAAAAATTTTTTCATTAAAAAACCCCCTTTATTTGTTGTTAAAATTTTTGTATTTTTTAAAAAAATTTTTCTAATTTAAATTTTTAAAAAAAATTTTTGCGTTTCACCCTTTTTTAAATACAGCAAAAGGCCCGCAAACCCCAGGTTTTGGCTGTGACCCGTGGTCCACCAAGCAGGATCTTTTACCATAGTTTCTATTTACTGCAGGGTAATTTTAATGAATTCTTTATTTCCAGCCTATTTTATAGCCTTAAACCCTGTTAGGGTGATTACTTTTGCCGGGCCTAAGTTTTTATAATGCGGGCCCCAAAAAACATCAGGCGAGGTGGTCGAATTTACACCCATTATGAACGCACAAAAAACCACTTCATTCACCAGGCGGGATTGTACACTGAAAACGAAAACTTTACTATTCATTCAACCCCACCTTTTTTTTCATAATGTCCCCCCTAGAAATTTTTGAAATGGATAATTTTAAGAGATGGTTTGTAAATGGGCCTGGATAATCAAGGGAAAAAAGGGGGGTAATTGGGTCGAGAAAATTTAAGAAACTGGGCAAATTTTGGTAGGGAAGCCTGAGTTTTGGGGCTGTTTTTTTTTCCAAAAGGGATTGTATACTTTAAACCCCGAATCGATTTGGGGTTTTAATGCTGAGTAAATGTGAGTAACCTACAAGATGAGTTACTTCGTAATCTCAAATTCTAAAAGGGTATGGGAAAAGATGACAAAGTACTCCCGCAGGGCAAGATTGAAGCATATTTTCAAGGGTTTTTCGAAAATTTTTTTTTTGTCTTTGGGTTTCAGGGGCTCTAGGGACAGGGGGGTGCAACCCAAATTTGGGGGGATGAAATGTATTGGGGGGAAAAAGATGGGCAGGAAAGGAAAGTTGGGATTTTTAAAAATAGGGATGGGGGAGGACAAAATTTCACATATAGTGACAAGACAGTGAGGAATTTTAGAGCTGGGATATTAGTAAAAAATCCGGGGGGGGGAAAATGGAGGGAGGGGGGGTAGGTAATAGTTTAAAAAGGAAACAGGGTTGGGGGGGTGGGCCCGGTGCCCGGGGAAGTGGACGCATGAAGGAGTGCTCCGGGGGCACCTCCTCTGTACCCCGCGCAAAAAAAGCCCAGAAAATTTTGGGACCCAAAATCTCACCCGGACTTGGCTCACCCTATGTTGATTGGCACCTGACCGGGGCGGAGGGGAGGATGGGGTTTCTCATGGGCAGGAGCTTCTCTCTTGCTGGGGCCCGCGCTGGGAGAAGGACGCCTGCAGTGCGCGGATCACACGGGGAGAGCAGAACAATGAGGAGACTTGGCCGGAGACGCACCGAGCAAAACTGCAAGGACCCCGCTACCTTTCGACCCGGGGCGAACCCGGGTTTAAAAAATGCCTAGGTGGGTGGCATAAAGGGGAAAAGATATTTCCCCGCTCGAGGTGCTGACCATTACTAGGGCCTGCACCCGCCAATCCCCTTCCCCCGGGTCCCCTTGCTGAAAAAGGGGGAAAACTTGGGGCAGTTTTACGATACCCCCTTCCCCCCCTAATATAGTGCATTTCCCAACCCCCCAAAATTTAGGGTACTTTACACCCGTTCTTGGGGCCCGAACGGGTTTTTTTTAAAAACATGAAGTGTTTGACAGTGAAACCCCCCCTTTTACCGCACCCCCCAATTTGGGTTCCCGGGGGGCCTTTTTTAAAAACCCGAAACCCGCTATTTTAATTTTGGGACCACCTACCCGGCTAAAACAAGAAAGCCGTTTTACCCAAAACGGTTTAATAGCAGCAAAAAACCCGAAACTAACTGCAACGGCACGATTAAGGTTTTTAAGACACCTTCATTGGTTCCCGGGGAAGGGTACCCGCCGCCCCAGGACTTTTAACTTTATTTCAAAAAACAGAAAATAACCCTTCTCTTCTTCAACTGTCTTCTCACTCTGGCATAGCTGAACCTCCCTCACCGGGAGCCCCTTACTATATTTTTGTAGAGGGAAAATCATTGGAGGGATCCGGAAACCCCCCCACTCTGTCCTTAGGAAATTTCAAAACCGCCTCTCCTTCCAAAAAAGGGTTTTCCTCTTTTTTCCCATGACACCCCCTCCCTATAGGAAACCCCCCCGAAAATTAAGGGAAATCCAAAACCCCCGTGGGGTTAAGGTGTTCTGAGGGGGGCTCATTTTTCAAAAGGAGATGACAGAATTTCCCGCTCGGGTTCCCAGCTATAAATCCCCCTTCTTTACTGGATATCCTCCTCCGAATCACTTTTGGGTCCCCCTGATTTACAGGCCATGGCATCTTCACAGACACCAGAGTGGAAAGCTTACCTAAGCCAAATGCCTACCCTGACCGATTACAAAAATCTGGTAATGGAGCTTAAGGAAACCTGTAGAGCCGAAATCTCTGCAATACGATCTGACCTTAAAATAATTACACACAGGGTAAATGATCTGGAGGAAGCGCACGACACAACCCAAGTATATGTTACAGGTCTGCAATCTCAAGTTACATCTCAGGCCCATATGCTTAGAGACACGGCGCGACATCTTGAGGATCTAGACAACAGGGGGCGTCGCAACAATATAAGGGTCCGTGGCCTCCCTGAATCACCAGGCGTGGAGGACTTGCGCTCCATTCTCAATGGAATTTTCAACTCTATACTGGGGGAACCCCCCTCCCATTACATCAAATTGGAAAGGGCACACCGGGCCCTGAAACCCAAATCAGCAACGAACCAGCCAAGAGACAGCATCTGCTGTCTTCAGGACTTTGAAATAAAAGAGAAGATCATGGCCAAAGCCCAAACTCTGAAATCGCTTGAACATGAGGGCACTTGAATCCAACTATATCCCGATCTCTCATGGATGACCCTCCACAAGAGACGTTGTCTTAAACCCCTACTGGAAGAACTTAAGCGTCATGATATCCCATATAGATGGGGATTTCCCTTCAACCTAATTGCTCACAAGGACGGTACCTCGGCATCGCTGAGATCACATGCCGACCTTCAACGTTTCTGCTCTACACTGGCTATCAATATTCCTGATCTTCCAGACTGGGAGCTGCAGCTCCCCTCACCTCCTCCATCAAGGGTTTGGCAAACGGTACCCAGAGATGCCAGAAGAGGAACTCCAAAAAGACGGAAGGCTTCTTCATCTGCCAGAGCCCCAGGACAGCCTCCATGAGTATATTTTTGGCCTTAGGGACAGCTAAAAACGTATTTGCGTTATAATAATGGTGATTACCTTTCTCTCGCCTTTAGTTTAGAACGTGCCAGGTTCTAGTTATATTCTCACATGCATATTTTATTGTTAACAGCGCATTTTTCTTATTCTTAATCGCTGGGGAACATATTTGGGTGCGCCCTTTACCCTCTGCAATGTCTATGTACCTAACCAGGCCCAGATTCGTTTTCTGAATAGAGTACTCAACAAAATTGAGCGCTCGCCTTCCTCCACAACTATAATTGGTGGTGATTTTAATATGGCATTTTCAGAATCGGCCGACCGTCTACACTTAAAGCCCAAACCCTCTGATCCCACTCAGGCTAGGCTTTCCAGGGAATTTAGAAAATTAATTAGGAAACATGCCCTCTTTGACCTATGGAGAATAGCCCATCCACAGGAACGCTCCTATACCTTCTTTTCCTCCCCACATAATTCTCATTCGAGAATAGACTATTTTTTCGGTAACGTCCCGTCCCTGAGACGCATGGAATCCGCTGAGATAAATTCCATCTCTTGGTCAGACCACGCCCCAATCACTCTACATCTGAAACATCATACGATCCCGATCCGGAGTTGTCATTGGCGGCTAAATAGAAACCTAATCAAAAAACCCTCAAAAAAGAGAAAATTGAACGCATGTTTGGACTATTTCTCCGCCTATGAGAAATCTGTTGCATCCCCCATGGTGTTATGGGAAGCCCATAAAGCAGTTATCCAGGGGTGGTGCATATCCATGGGTACACGGATAAAAAAAAAACAGAAATCAACAGAGGGAGCATCTTCAATCCCAGCTGACTGGCCTGGAACTGTCTCTGGCGGCTAGGCCGACTAGGGCCAAACTCAGAAAAATAGTGGACCTCCGCTCCCAACTCAGGTCTCTTGCCCTGAGGGGAACTGATAAACTACTGCTCGATTCCAGACAGCGGTACTATGAAAGGGGAAATAAATGCCACACTTTGTTAGCTAAACAGCTTAGAGATGAGGAGGAAAAACGAAGCCGTACGCCCTAAAAGATGACAAAGGCCAGGTGACATATGACCCAGATCGAATAGGCAAACTCTTCCATAAATACTTCTCTTCCTTATACTCCCTCCCGGACACCCTACCATGCTCCGAGCAAGAACGGGATAAAGTATTGACAGATTTTCTGTCCTCTTGCAACTTGCCGGTGCTAACTGCATAGGCTACCGATTCACTTAACTCACCCATCACCCCCGAGGAGTTGGCAGAGGCCCTTAAGGCTGTGTACCCCGGAAAGGCACCAGGCCCAGAGGGCTTGACCTACTTATATTATCAAATATTCAGTCCTCAGCTTGCTCCCTACCAACTGCAGGTATATAATGCGATCCTTGATGGGGTCGAAGTGCCTACCTCTATTTTACATTCCTATATATCCCTAATCCCTAAACCCAATAGAGATCCCATGAACGCTTCAAATTATAGACCAATTGCTTTACTCAACGCGGATCTTAAATTATTCACAAAAATATTAGCAAACAGATTAGCAATGTGGTTACCACATTTAGTGCACAAAGACCAGGTGGGGTTCGTCATGGGGAGACAGGAGGGGGGATAACACTAGAAAAGTGATTAGCCTAATTGTTATGGCCAACAGGATGGACAAAACTGCTCTATTGCTGAGTTTAGATGCGGAGAAAGCCTTTGACCACCTCAATTGGTCCTATATGATGGCTACTCTGCAGAAATTAGGTATTACGGGTCCTTTCTTACAAGCCCTCTGGTCTCTTTATTCTACGCCCACAGCGGCCATTAAGCTTCCGGGAGCTCTGTCACCCTTAATAAAAATCTCTAATGGCACCAGGCAGGGATGCCCCCTATCCCCCTTGATTTTTGTGCTTTGCGTTGAGCCTCTTGCTTCGGCGATTCGCATGAATGCTAATATTAAGGGAATCACCATTAGAGATGTTGAATTCAAAGTTTCCCTGTTTGCGGACGACATCCTGCTTACCATATCCTCGCCACATATTTCACTCCCTAATTTACAGGCCATACTGAGTGGGTTCTACAATTTATCAGGATACAAAATCAATAATAGTAAGACCGAGGCCCTCCCAATAAATATTCGTGGGGAGGACTTGTCTAATCTGAAGGCCAATTTTAACTACAATTGGAAAACAATCTCCTTAAAATATCTAGGAATTAACCTAACTGCCTCCTATGCAACGCTATATAGCAATAACTTTCCTTACAAGTACACTGAAATGAAAAGATCTCTACAAAGATGGCTAAAGTTGCCTCTCTCCCTCCTGGGCAGAATCTCAGCCATAAAAATTAATCTTTTACCTAAACTGCTATATCTATTTGAGGCCCTGCCTATCCCTATCCCCATGAGGGATTTTAAAGCCATACAGGCCTCTTTTTATGACTTTATCTGGTCCTACAAAAGACACAGAATTAGGAGGAGTGTCATGCTGGCGGGTAGAGCGGAAGGAGGACTTGCGGTTCCAGATCTCACCAAGTATTATTGGGCAGCCCAACTTCATAGAGTCCCCGCTTGGTCTTCCCTGATGGTCACATCTAAGTGGGTAGAAATAGAAAAGCTATGGCTTGCTCCCACGCATCCTAACTCACTACTTTGGGCAACCTCTCAGGTACGCATTGATCGCCCACTACTGGGTCCAATCAAATTAACTTGGGCGATATGGAAAAAATGTATGAAAAGGTTCAACCTCTGCTCTCCCGCTTCGCCTATGACCTCTTTCCTATATAACCCCATGTTTCCTGAAGGTATGGGTAATGTATCCTTCAGGCCTTGGTTTGAGCAACGTCTCTTCAGATTTGCAGATATTGTTGATCACCGCTCTAGACAAATTCTCCCTTTTCAAATTTTGAAAACAGAATACCAGATCCCGGAGAAATGTCGATTATCCTACCTACAAATATCTCATTTTATGACCTCCACACTGCAGTCTACAAGGGTCTCCCTCTCAACTAGGTTTGAACTACTTTGCAGGTCTTGTGCCTCGACTAGAGGCTTGATATCTAGCATCTACGCTTTGCTGTTAAATCCATTCCCAGACATACCTCCTGAGCATCCGAATATGTTAAAGTGGGAAAGACTTCTGGACAGAAAATTTTCTCAGGAAGAGTGGGAACTCATGTGGAAGAGGACGGCCCAATCCTCACTCTGTAACACTTACAAGGAAAAACAATTTAAAATACTTATGTTTTGATATCATACCCTGTCTTTTTTGCACTCGCTTAATCACTATTCCTGACTCATGTTGGCGTTGTACTGAAAAGGATGCCAATGTCTTTCATATTTTCTGGGATTGCAAAATGATTCGACAGCTTTGGGTAGATGTGGCAGGGTTTGTTAAAGATATGTTTGACATGCAGCTGACTCTGGAACTCCATGTCTGTCTATTGAATTTGTTTTTGATGAAAATGAAGAAGCCCACTCAGAAAATGGTGTTGTATATATTGAGTGCGGTAAAATGTATGATCTCCTCATATTGGAAGCGCAGGGATCCACCGAGACTAGAAGACGTGTATCGTCGCCTTAAGGATTTTAGGGCCCTAGAACACCTGACAGCCATGCTGAATGATAAAGTAGGTAATTTTCACTTGATATGGGATACTTGGGATACATATGTAACTATACATAACATTTAACATTGTAGCCCTCTGTAGTCTCATTAAGCTAGGATTCTCTCCTCTTACCTGTTAACATTGTACGTGTCCCCCCCCTTTCCCTTTTGTGTGTGTGTTGTCTGACTGTGTTTCGCATTATCCTCCTTGGGAGGATTCTTTTCTGGTTGTTACAAAAATGCGATTGTCTGAATAGCATGTTATTAAGTTTAACATACTTTACAGCAGTTGACATCTTAATGTTTTACATACCTGATTTATGCATGGTATTTGCTATGCTTAATTCCTCTGCAATGTTGAAAGAATTGACACAGTCTTGCTTTGTATAACAATTTTATTGTCTTTGAAACTTCAATAAAATTATAGTAAAAAAAAAAAAAAAAAAAAGGAGCAGGATTAAAATATTGAAAACCAAAAAAATCTTTAAATTGCATGCTGACCTTTGCCAGGAGTCTCACCAACAAAATACATGAATTAGATTTACTTATTGCTGTAGAAATATATGACATAATGGGGATAACTGAGACATGGCTAGTAGTATAATGTTGTACCGTGTTAGCCATAGAAAGTAGTAGAAGAGTGAAGAAATCAGGTGATACCATTTAGAGGCCAACTGAGTATATTTGATGGTAAGCTGTCTAGTACTAGCTCTCTTCTTCAAGAAACTGAAAATTCACAGACTTTTTATACACATCTGAGACATGGCTGTATGAGACCTACGTCTGGGCGGTTAACTTACAGGTTTAATTTAAGAGAGGTCATAAAAACTGGAAGGGTGGAGGTGTATGTCTGAAGCCAAAACTGTGAGAAGATATATATACAGGGAATGAGTATGTGGAGTCATTATAGGTAGATATACATGAGAGTAATAACAATAATAAAATTCTACTGGGGGTCTGCTAATCCCCCCCAAATTAAACAAAACCCCTGAAAGATGTACTCCTCAAAAAAAAGGACAGGAGCAAATATAAGAGGTTGTTATTATGGGCGACTTTAAAATAACCAGCAAAAATTGGGGAAAAACTAAAAACCGAGGTCTAAAAAGGGAACCGGTTTTTTTCAATAGCTAAAAAAATTAATTTTCCCCAATTTGGGTCGGACCGCTTAGAAAACCCTTTGGGAATAGTTTTGACTAATAGACCTGACGACAACAAGGTTCGGGTTGGGGGGCACCTAGGAATAGTGACCAAAATATAAAATTTCCATTTTCCTTAAAGTTTTTTGTCAGGACCCACAAAAAAACTGAATTTCAGGAAAAACTGTTTTATTCTGCTTAGAGAGGCCCTAAACGGTATTGACTGGGACAAGCTCTGAAAAAATAACAGAACATAAAATAAATGGGAGATCTTTAAAAACGTCTGAAGCGTCATTGAGAGGGACATACCTTATGAAAAATAAATGATTAGAAACGGAAAAAAAAAATTGGGACAATAGGATGTAAAGGAGGCAATAAATTTTAAAAAGAAAGGTTTAAGTACTTTAAAAGGAGGGGAAATGAAGGTTATAAGGAAAAAAAAAAATAGTTAAATAAAAGATAAAAGCAGCAATGCTGGAGACAGAAAGGCAGATTACCAAAGAGAGTAAAACCAACACCAAAATATTGTTTAACTATATCAATAGTAAAAACATTAAAGCTGAGGAAGTGCGGGTTTGCCGCAAGAAACGCGTTGAGCCTTTTTATATATGTCTTTTGGGTTTTTAAATTGTGTGACGCATAAGTTTGCTGCACTTTTAACAATTAAAAACCCTTTTTTTTAATTTATTTTTAGCGAGGGGACGCTTCTCTCTGTTTTTGCCCCGGAGCGCCGGATCCCCGTCCATTTTGGGGTTTTTCAAGAAATTTTTATAAATTTTTTTTTAAAAATATTATAAAAAGGCAAATGGATGACGTCTGTTTTTTTCGGGGGCCCTTCAAACTATTAATATGTATATTAAAGGTCAATAAAAGAATCTCCAAAGATCTATTTTTACCCAGGTTGTATTGAACAAGAATGCATCCTTACGCCAAAAGGAAAGAAAGTTTCTACTAAATATAGAAAGTGTTCTTTTTTGTGAAGCAGTGAGAGTGGAAAATCTCTGCCCGGGAACTTGTCAGGTAAATTCATAAAGGTTCAAAAAAATTCTGGGGCATTTTTAGAGTTTGTAATATTTTCAAATTATGTTAGAGTGGGCGAACGATTCAAGAAGTGGAATTTTTTTAGAATTTAGGAAAAATTTTGGTTCTGAACAAGTGAACTTTGGGGTACTTAGGTGAACGAAGTGTGTTTTTGGGTTTTAAAATGGCTGGGCACATGGCGTTACTGGGGAAAGAAACCGGGAGGAAAAGGGCATAGCCTGCATGCTGTGCAGAGATGAAGCCCTAAGACCGGGGGGATTCTGTCGTACCGCAAAATATGTCGGGCGGGAAATGGGAGCTCAACCGCTCTCACTGTACTGATTGGGGAAGGTGCTGCCACGGCGCAAATGATATTTTTAATAAAGAAATCATTTTTATCGAATTTTTTGGGGGGGGTGTCTCAGCTTTCTCGAGACTGCTTCTCTTATTTTCTAATTTGATTTTGTGGGGTTTTGGGAACTGAAGTCCAGTATGCGTCCAATGCAGGAATTTTACATTTTAAATTGCTACTGCTCCCAGCACTAATATCCAAGGGTGTTAAACCCTGTTCTGTTGTTTTTTTTTTAAAAAACGGGTTTTTTTTCAATAAAAAATTCCCTTCTTTTTGGCTGCTCAATTTTTTGGGCCCATTATCATCAAGGGGTTAAAATTAAGGTTTTTCTGTGCTGTGGTGACTAAAAGAAAAATTTATTTCACCGCCAAAAAATACATTTTTCCTGTAGATATTCCCAACCCAAAGGGTTTAATTAAAGTTTTCCTCTTGTTGTATAGCGTAAAAAAAACACGCAATTGTAACACGCTACAAAGTCTAGTTTTTGGTTGCTAAAATTCTTTTGCGCAGTTTACATCCGGGGTTAATTTTGGGTTTGTTCTGTGCTGTGGGATAAAAGAAAAGTTTTTTACCGAAAAAAAAAGGAAATTTTTCCCGTGCATTTTACGCAAAGGTTAATTAAATTTTTCCCTTTGTTGTGTAGCGTGAAAACACGCCTTTGTTAACACGCTAAAAGCTCGTGGGTTCTTGGTTGCTCAATTCTTTTGGCAATTTACATGGGGTTTTTTAAGCGTTTTTTTGCTGTGTGGTGACTAAAAAAAAAAGTTTATTTCACCCCCAAAAAATAATTTTTCCCTGTAGATAATTCATAAGAAAAGGGTTTTAATTACAAAATTTTCCTCTTGTTGTGTAGCGTAAAATACCCCATTGTAACCGACAAAGTGGTAGTTTTTTGGGCGCTAATTCTTTTGCGCAATTTACATCCAAGGGTTAGTAAGTATTTTTCCGCAGTTGTACTCAGTAAAAGAAAATTTTTTTTTCACTGCCACAGAAGAGATTCTGTTTGATAATTCAAATTTGAAGGTTAATTAAGGGCCCGGGTTTTTGCTTTTTTATTCAGGAAAATTCCGAGTTTTTAAAAAGGCAAAAAACAAGTCAATTTTTCCTGCCCAAATTTTTGGAGCCCCAAATTTTTATCCCAAAGGGGTTTCCCAAGCTTTTTAGTGGGTTCTTTTTGGGGTAAATTTAAAGGGGGTGTATTTATCAAAATACAGAATCTTCATCAAAAAAAGTGTCTGTACATTTTTGAACAAACAGTATGTCAGGCAGAGGGGGCAGGCTCTTCAAAATTTCGAGGGCAGGGGAAAAAACTTTTCCGGGCCAAAGGGCGCAGCACGCAAGGGGTTTTCGCGCAGGATTCATTTGGTGAGGCCACAATGCCGTTGTCATCTTGCGGACAGTTGGGGTTGTTCCCGTGCTTTGATGTGTTTTATTGGTTGACTAGGTAAACCACTTCCTCCCGATGACATTTTGACAAAACCCCCGCCAAGGTCGGGTTTGGGGAAAGTCAGACACAATTTCCCTTTTTTTGGCCCTGGCCCCGGGGGGCGGGTCAAACGGCCCTCACCCGTCCTAAACCCCCCCAGGTTCCCTCGCCCGAGGTTTTTCCTTTTGTGGTCTGGGGTCAGCGCCCCCCTATATAGCGGGGATGAACAATTTTAGGAGGGGAGTCAGCGCTACTTGACAGCGAAGAAATTTTGGGCCCTTTTCCCCCGCTTCTTGCCAAATAGGCGGCAAAGTTTTGATGTGGGGTTTTTTTCATTTGGGGGGGTTAAGTTTTTAGGGGTCCCGACCTTCCCGGGGGGGGCATTTCCCCGAAACCCGGGGAGAGGGCGCAGTGGGCGATGAAAAAAACAAAAAGATGATGATGTAAAACCGAAACCCCACTTGGGAGCCCGGGGGAGGCAAGGGCTTTATCATCGTCAGGAGAAAAAGGGGTCAGCTTTCGGTAGGCAGCGGCGCAGCCCGCAAGTGGGTTGGTTGCCTTTAGTCAGCAGGGTAGGGAGCAGTGTGAGGTCGGGAGCCAAAACGGGCCCTGGGGTAAAAAAACCCCCTTGCAGGTCCAAAAATTAGCGGTAAAGGGGCTCGGGGGCAGGCGGGCAGTGTCACTCAGTGCGGAGCGTTGGCGGGAAAAAACAGTTTCTCCGGGGGGTGTGGCAGTTCTTTGCTTTTGACACCGGAGGAGCCGAATTTTGGGTATATGTAGAATCTGTGGGCAGAAAGAGAAGCGTGGGGCCCGGGAAAACTTTAAAGTTGAAACCCTGGGCCCCGCGTCAACACAAAAGCAAGGGCCCATACGGTGGCCTGGGGGAAAAGTGGCAAAAATTTGGTGGTCCATCCTGCCGCACAGCAACAGCAGCAGCAGGCCCTGTGGCACGCTTTGCCATTGCAGCCAGTCAAGGCTCCACCCCCTCTGCAGAAGGGAGCTGTTTCCTCTTTGACATATCTCCCGGTCCAGTTTGCTCTGCTCCTCGCTACTCAGGGTGCCAGCAGTCGTTCAGCGAGGCGATTGCAAAGAGACAACAGTATGCGTCCAATCATCCTAAGGTGCGGGAAGCTGACGTGCTCCTGTCCAAGTTGTTGGTCTGCAGTCCCTCCCTTTCCAAATGGTGGACTCTGCACCGTTCAGAGAACTAATGGCTTGTGCCGAGCCGAGATGGAGAGTTCAAGCCGTAATTTCTTTTCCCAAAAAAAAGGCAAGTACCACCCTTTTCATAAAATGTGAAAAAGAAGGGGGGCCCGTTCTTAAAGTTATCGGTTTGTTAAAAGGTGCACGGCACGTGGACGTCTGGAGCTGTAAACTACGGTCAGGGCCATTTTACATGTCCTTTAGGGCCCACGGGGGAAAATGTGTTTCCCTCCCCAGGCACCCCAAACCCAACCCTTGGACAGAAGCGCGCTTTTTTGTAAAAATGGGGCTCCTGGGGCCAATGCCCGATCCTCCCTCCCCCCCCCCACCATCTCAGCCCCACCAAGGTATGCTCCATCATCAAAAATGTTTTGGGCCACAGCGGGTCACGCTTTAATTTCCCCTGGTTGCCTGGCGAACGAAAGTCAAAACGGGGGAACAAAATGTTTCCGCGTCATGCAGCAAAAAAATCGATTTGGGGGTTTTTCCCCGCCCCAAAATGAAAATGGGAAATCCATGGTGCCGGAAAATGAGAAAAACATGGTGTGGGGCGCTGCCCCGAGGGGGGGAGGGTTTCCATGCGCCCTGCATGGGCCGTGTTCAATTGGTTGTGAAAAGGTCCTGAAGTTTCCCCCCGATCTTAAAAGATTCGGGGAAAAAGGGCCGGGAAAAAATGGGCTCCCTTCATAAATTCCCATAAAACCCAGGAACCACCCCCCTTTTGAGTTCCCAGGGCAGAACGGCCCCCCCAACACATTTTGATATGCGATTTTTTCCCCGTTGGAATTCCAGCCTGACATATTGGCCCCGGACTGTAAAAACAGAAAAAGGGCCTTTAACGTTTTTTTTGTTGATCCAGGCAGACAGGAGTATCCCCTGTTTTTAACTTTGATGCCCACCCAGTGGCAGTCATCCCATGATTTCCGCCTTTTGGGTGAGGCCTTTCCCGAGGGGCCATTTTAAATTTGTCAGTTGCCGGGGTTTTGGGGGGATGAAAACCGTTTTTCCCATGTTTTTCATGTCCTGGAAACAGATGTAAAAAAAATTTTGTTGGGCAGGGGACTGGAGACGTGGCGTTTTAAATCTCACGGCCACATGAGTCCGGTGGGGACTGAAATGAAGGAGGAGGACTTGGAGCGAAGGGATTAAACGGTGGAAAAAGAGGGGGATTTTCTTTCCCAGGGGGACAAGAGAGGAGGAGAGGAAACAGTTTAGGGGGGTAGGGGGGAGGGTGAGGAAGCGTGGAAGCGGGCGGGTGAAACCCCCCCAAACACTGTGGGGGTATACGTGGAGATGGAGGAAAGGGGGCCCCCCAGGAGTAATTATTTCAGATGGCCCGCGGAATTTTGATTTTTCCTTTGGTAGTGACAGCGAAAAAGGGCAAGTGGCAGGGATGACTTTGGGCTCTCCCCCCTATTGGGGCCCTCGTACCCGGTCCTTTAAAAGGGGCCTTTTTTCCCAGCTATTTTGGGGGGGAGGACAAAATCAAAATTTCTATAGGGAAATCCTCCGTACCAGTTCCTCAAATTGCAACCCAAGTTTGGGTCAATGAAAGAGCAGCTTCCCTTTACCCGCCTAGTGAGGAGGGGGTCGCCAGCAGCAGCAGAAAGGAAAAGTGGAAAACCCTGAACCAACAGGTGGGGGCCTACTTGGGCGCACTCTGCCCAAACCCCCCTTAGAAGATCCGCGGGGGCTACTGGGCAGCCCCCAAATGGTTGGGGTGGGGCAACTTGCCGAGTTTTCCCGTGGAGATAAACCGTCTGCCCCACCAGTAGTGTGGGGGATCAGGGCGGGGGG
>JAODAL010005481.1:0-42500 GCA_025379985.1 Phyllomedusa bahiana
CTGGGGGCTTTGGGAGACGGTTCTCCGGGCCATCAGGGACTGCACTGGGACACTTATCCCAGACTCTCCAGAGGCCACTCTTCTATTTATGTTCTGCCACTCACAGTCCTCCTATAAAAAGTCCTTAACAAGACACCTTTTGCAAGCGGCGAAGACGGTGATCCCACGCCATTGGCGGGAAACCGTTTCTCCTTCCATAATGGAATGGGTGAGCGAAGTCAATCTACCCAACGCATGGAGGAACTGATTGCACACACCCCCGAGGATGCAATACAAGTTTCTCGGACATGGGCTCCTTGGCTTACTTACCATGCCAGTCCGGAGTTTCAGGGCTTAGGGGGATGTTAGTTACCGTACACCTGCTCTGACCTTTGGTGTTTGAAGCCTTTGTTCCCCAATGGGGTTCTTGGAATCCTTCTCTCTTGTGCTGCCATTGCGGTCGGCTACGCGCATATCCTTCCCCCTCTCCTTTCTTTGCTACTTTTTCTTCTTGTTTGTTTTTTGCTATTCTCCTATCCTGACTCAGGGCATTATTGACATATCGAGACCTGGTTGTCCAGGTCTCTACTGTTGCACTGACTACACCCCTCATTAGGTTAGGATCATGTTAGTCTGGTCATAGGTTTTTTTTTACCTAGGAAGGCTTATATCTGGTTCTTTTTTTGATGTACACCTTCATTGTTCACGTTTCAGTCTGTACTTCCTTTGCTTCCGGATGCAAATGTTTTTCTTTGTTTCATGATGTTAAGAAAAACTTTTGGAAAAGCTTTAATAAAAATCTATTGTTGGTAAAAGTGCGTGAGAGTGGACTGACACACTAAAGTGGAGCAGGTTATCACTAAAACGAACCAGGGGCTATCTGATGTCTATCCAAAAAAAAAAACATACTGTGTATGGGACTCCAAAGCAGACAGATGGTCTCTGCACCTCTGCTAATGAAGTTGCATCGGCAGAAAAGACTTGAATTTTCATGGCAGTATTGGAATTGGACGCAGACACCACTTGTACCAGCTTCCAGACTGGGAAGCAGGGGCAGACAGGGTAATCCGATAAAAGAATCCAAAGTTTATTAATCCATAATAAAATGGCAACTTGTGCATAACAAAGTACAAGAGACATCAGGTGGAAAAAAAACAAACTGTGAGTCGGCTAAACCGACGCGTTTCCGGTTATGTGACCCTTACTCATGGCATGCCCGTTATCTCCACCGGAGGCCTATATTTGTATATTTGGTATTTGTCCGGTTTGTGTGCCGTCCCCACGGCCGCGGAGGGGACGGCTTTTCTCCGTGATGAGCGGAGAAAAGCCTTCCCCCTTCCCATTCACATATTCCATCCGAAAACCAGACAGAAGAATGTGCATGTAGAATGTTTTTCGGGCGACCGGCCATTTTAATAACCGCCATGCGGAAAACCCGTGTAGTGGGGACTGCTGCACGGGTTTTCCATAGAAGCCCGTTGTGCTCGTTTGTGGCCGGTTTTTCAGACGGTTTGCAAAACGTGCCGCAATACGCCGGGTGTTTTGGAATCACGCGCTGATCAGCGTGTAATTCCAAAGGACGAGGTGGGGCGGCCGGGTGCCCTATTGCCTACCTATCCGTATACTGGGGGCCTTATTACCTATCCATACTGGGGGCACTATAAACCTATCTATACTGGGTGCCCTATTACCTATCCATACCTCCCAAATGTCCATATTTTGGAGGGACAGTCCCTATTTATCACCCAGGTCCCTCTTTTGGGCACCCTATTTTCTTTTTCTCTCTGTCTCTCTCTCTCTCTATATATAGACCGGAGGCCCTATTATCTATCTCTATACTGGTGGCCCTATTACCTAACATTGACATGTCAAATCTTTGAACGGATCCGAAACACGCATCACAAAGACGCATTTAAACACACATCGGCGATCACTCGTCTGAACACCGATGCATGTTTTACATTGCAAACAGTGTATAACACACTGCTATTTGTTAGATATGTGTGTGGGTCCGTTTAGGGTCCAATAGATGGATGTAAACACGCATCTATAAACGTATGTTCACACGGACTCAACACGCCGTGTGAACATACACGTACGGTGACTGCTGATGTGCTGGCCAGGATCTATGTGAAATACGCGTAGAAATAGTGACAGGAACATATGCTGCAGTTCACAATGTGGTGTGAAAAATGCCTTGTGAACCCAGCTCTATTGAGCAAAACTTAAAGGGGTTGTCTCACTACAAGGATTGCTTTTTTATGTTAAAGATCTTGCAGAAACAAGTCACTTTGCAATATTTGTCCATTAACAGTGTCCTACCTATTCCTAGATTTCCATTCTTGTATGGGCTGCATCAGCCTCTCAGGTCGCTATAGCCACAGACCTGTTTAATCTATTATGATAGGCTGCCAGCACTGGTTGCTATAGCTACAGACCTGGCTTCTACTGCAGCCTAGTGGAACCCAGTAAACAACCCCTTTAACATAAAGGGCCCAGGCCTCTGATGTTTTAGGACCCTAGCAATGCCCCTGGTGATAGCTGTCAAGAGTGGCTACTGTTCTAATAATACTTATGCTTATGTTCCACTGACACACACGGTTCAGATCTTTATAGGCGTTTATCAACCACTGAAAGTGCTTGGTGCCGATATGTAACACAATATTCTGATGTTTGGTCACGTAGGGCAATTTTCCAGTTTATAAAATCCACCTTCATTCACCAGATTAGGGAATACTATGTTAATAGAGGAGGGTCTCCTTTTCTGGATCCTTATCTTTTGGTTGGATTAAAGCAGTTATAAAGTACTAAACCCAACCGTTAACCCTTTGATGTCACTGTCAATAGCGGCATCATTGGCGCCCTGCTACATGATTATGGGGTGTCAACATGTTACCTTTGATGTATGATTTTAGACATTTTTTAGATTATCCTGAAGGGAGTGGTGCCATAAGAACAACCAGCTCATGGGCGATCTGGTTCACCAAGTAAATTCCAAATTAACGTATCTGTATACACATATGCTTTTGGAGTGCAGGGAACACGGGAGGGCCTGAAGGAAACCCACGAAAACATGGGGAGAACATACAAACAAGACATTTTGTCCCTAGTGGGGTTTAAAGGGGTTGTTTCACTACATTGATTCATCTTACCTCAGTCCTATTTTCTTGGTTTCCCTTTGAATTCAGTGGCGTGTTTACTGGCTTCCACTAGGCTGCAGTAGAAGCCAGGTCTGTAGCTATAGCAAACAGTGCTGGCAGACTTTCAGGATAGATCAAACAGTTCTGTAGCTATATCAACCAGTTCTGGCAGCCTATCAGAAGAGATCAAGCAGGTCTGTAGCTATAGCGACCTGAGGAGCTGATGCAGCCCATACAAGAGGGGATATATAAGAATAGGTAGGACACTGATAACAGACATATACTGCAAAGTGACTTGTTTTTGCAAGTTCTTTGATGTATAAAGCAATCCTTGTAGTGAGACAACCCCTTTAAACACAGGACCCCATTGCTAAAAGGCAACAGTGCTTACCGCGGATGTCTTACTTTCAGTTTCATTGCATTGTATAATGTGCTCCCTCATTAGCAGAACTTCATGAATGAATTATACAAATAAAGCCGAAGAGTATTGGAAATGTTTTCACAGCTCTCGGGAATGAACACATTCCCTTACATGTTTTAATGTTTGTAGTGTCAATAAAGATAATTGAAGAAGAAAAAAAAAGAAAGTGGTGACCAATCAGCGGAGGAGGGAGGCGTGGTTTACCTCGGGATCGAGGCTTGGCTAGCTAGCTCCGCCCATACATGTGTTTCTGAGTGGAAAGTGAAGTGTTGCTGGTGTCCAGGTTGTCAGAGTCCCGAGCAGAGTTTACACAACTATGGCTGATGATCTGGGAGATTCGTGGTGGGAGGAGACAACTGAGGACGCGGCCGGTGAAGGTAGGGACGGCCCTTCTGTATGTACGGAGAGAATGTCTGAGAGCCGGCAGCGGGACGATGAGGTCTTGCCTTGCCATAGGTGGCGCAGATGTCTCCCTGTGTCACGTGACTGGAGACCATCACTTGGGGAGTCCCATCTATGTGGTGAAAAGTAAGACTAGCGGGCCAGTGAGGCGCCAATGAGGTTTTGCGCTGAAGACACGCCCCCTATGGACACAAGACCCGCCCCTAAACACACCCACAAATATAAACAGAGTGGCAGTGCGATGGCAGTAGGCGGAGGTCACATGGTGACTGGCCATGTGCTGGTATGTGGCTGCTGAGCTGAGGTATACACCACAGCTGCTCCTGACCAGGCAATGGCTCCCGTAGTGCAGCTGCTCATACAGAGCCATCTCCTCCTGTACCACAAGGATTCCTACCTGAACATTGTGATTCTGCAGTACACCGCTCTATGCAGTTATGCCTTAAAAGGGTTTTACCACAAAGGAAAATTGCCAGGGAAGCTTACAAATTAAATAATAAACATTTCCACCATTCATCATTATGAAAAATTCTCTGCCATTTTTGTTGTAGCTGTTTCCTTAGTTATCCATAGTGCACAGCTCGTCCCCAGGGGATACAGACAGGGACGAGAGTCCTAACCGCACGTGCTCAGTCCTCAGCTTTCCTCTCAGGTAGCTGTCAGTCTCTTCTCTGCTGAGTAATCACCCACACTCACTGCTGAGCCCGTGTTAAACCCCAGTTGCTGTCATTCAACTCCTGTCTTCTGTACTCCTTAGTAATTAGTCAAACAGTGCAAATAAATAAAAAGAAGCCTCAATGTGCTTTGTGGGGGGAAAAAAAGCACGTTTGGTTCTTGCAGGGATTTGAACCTAGAACCCTTAGGCTATGTTCACACGGCTTATTCAAGCTGTACTTGCGGGACGGATTTCACCCGCAATTATGGCTTGAGTAATGGGCGAGGACGCTGCCCCGCCGGCCCCATAGACTTTAACTATCCATGGCGCGTATCCCGCCGGAGAGACAGAATCCATAGTTCTCTATGAGAACTGTGGATTACCGTATTGGCTGGCACGGATTCCAGCCGTATTGCAGTGCAGTACGGCGCGCAATATGGCTGAAATCCGTCCCTGCGATAAGCCGTGTGAACAGCCCCTTATACTATATCTGTACAGAACAGGGTTTTGGTCGGATGTTTGGTGGACTTAAAATCTGCTGAAAAACTGACTGTAGCCAGTGCCCCATAACACGCAATAGAAAATCTGTACTGTAGTCTACACAGCACAGATTTTTTTTCCGGTTGGTTTTGAAATCTGCCGGATTCTGGCAGATTTTAAAACTCGCTGTATCTTCCACCGGATTCCTGTACAGTCAATGTATTGGGTCAGTGGGAATCCAAAAACTGACCGTGGTTTTTAGTCCAAAAAAACACGTTATAGTGATATTAAAATGCCAACGGAATTTGGATTTTATTTTAACATTACTGTGTAGATATAGCCTTATGCTGAAAGGCATAAGTGCTAACCACTCAACTACATTGTAGCTTCTCACAGCTCTTTACTTAAGCAGACCTTTGTAAGACTAGAGTCGGCACACTGTGGGGAAAGGCATGGTGATGTCATGTCTGCGGGGTCACATGATATGCAGTTCAAACAAACACCCCTATTTGAACACCCTGAAAGTTAAAGCAGGATAAACCAGTCATGAAATGTCTTTATGGTAAAAACCCCCTTAAGGGGGTTGTCTCACTACATGGATTTATCTGACCTCTGTCCTGTTTTCTCGGTTTCATTTTTGAATTTGGAGGCCTGCAGTGACAAGCTGCTGAGGACACCAGGTCGTAGCTATAGCAACTAGTGCTGGCAGCCTATCATGAAAGATCAAACAGGTCTGTAGCTATAGCAACATCAGGAGCTGATGCAGCCCATACGAGAGGGGATATCTTAGAATAGATAGGAGACTGTTAATGGACACATATTGCAAAGTGACTTGTTTTTGCAAGATCTTTAACATAGAAAGCAATCCATGTAGCGAGAAAACCCCTTTAAGCTGACCACAACTCCAGTGTGTTTTCTCTGTCCTTGGGTTTGAAAATTGATTTACTGCACTCAGTCTTGTGTTGTGATCTGGCGCTACAATCCATGGACTTTCACTCCAATTTGTAAACTGTTTTATCATCGTGGTAGGCAAAGTATAAAATCACAACAAAAAAAACTATAAAACGTACAATGGTCGCTCAAGTTATAACGGCCTCAGAATAGAATATTTCCCACATGCAATGGTCTTTTCTGGGACATTGTATCTTGAAGCCACACTCGCCCATATCACAGACACTGCTGATCTGCAGAATGTGATTGATGGAAGATCCAACCAATTATCGGGAACATTTTACTTGTATATCATCCGCAATAGTGAACTACATGAAGCGCCTCTCTACAGTACAGTGCGGTACTACATGTGCTATACAGCTCTATTCATGAGCTGCTCCTTTGGGCACCAGAGGAGGGCCACATCTCCTTTTTTATCATGTACACCAGGCTTCATTTACTATCACTGTCTAAATGCTTGACAGAGTAACCTTAGGCAGTCTAAAAATGGACCAAATTTATCACAGTGGCTCAGGCTGCTTGACCAGTCTTAGACCAGTTTTTTTTCCTTGCCCACTTATCAGTAAGCCCCAGTAATTGTCTTAAGCCCATAATACATGTTTCTGGGACATGTGCACCACTTTTTGGCACATTCTACTACACTTTTCTGGTGCAACCATATTAATAAATGAAGGCATTTGTGTATAAAGTCCATGGCCCATAGAAGCTCCTATTCTGAACATAGACAGCTCTTTCTGCTGTTATATTTCAGTGCTTATTTTATCTGGATTAATTATCTGCTGAATTTTCTTTAGTCTTCATTTTGCATTATGTTGGTGGCGTTTTGGGGCATCAGAACCAAACACTAATTTCCCATAGCGTTATGGTTTCAATATACAATGGGCGTCCCAGAACCAATTAATGTTGTATGTTGAGAGAGCACAGTACTGACGTTCTCAAGGTGCAGATCATTTGTGCGGTACATGAGTCCTTAAAGGAGTTGTCTCCCTTCAGAATTTCAGACAATGCATGAATGAAAAACTCTGCCACTTCCTGGTTCAGACTGACTCATTTGCATATGCTCATTTGCATACAGCTTGTACAGCTTCCTGTGGTGCTGTGCTTTCAGATGCTAATTAGATCAGATTAGCTTCTCAAACTACTAACAGGACTTCTTATCTGATCCCCAAAACAAAAGCCCTAATTACAGTTCTGTTTATTTTACATAATCAAGCTTTTTACTGCTGAGCAGCACAGAACACTGTGTGATGAAGTCACTCACTGTTATCTCATTGAACAAACAGCAGGGGAGAATTGTTTACAGGTCTGTTACTGAGGGAACTGAAATAGCCAGGGAGGTCATAAATTCACTTGTATCTCCTTAGGGAAAACAGAGGAACAAAGCAATATATTTGGAAAATGTCTTTATTTTGTGTTCCCTACAATTTCAAAGCTATTCTTTAAGCTGAACGCCTGAAAAGTACTTAATGACCAGTACATTTTTTTTAGTTTTTCCCTCCTTGCGTTTCAACAGTCGTGGTTCTTTTATTTTTTCAATGATGCAGTTTGTTTGGGCCTTGTTTTATTCAGGACAAGTTGTACTTTTTGGGGGAATAGTTTAAGTTCGCTTATAAATTATTGCAGACATTTTTTTGGTTTTTTAAAATTATTTTTTACACCATTCACATTTTATACTTGTTAGATTAATTCTACAGGTTATTATGGTCATGTGGATACCTTATATGTTTAGGTGTTTTTCGTGTGTGTAATGTATGCACAATTTATTTTTTATTAAATATTTGTTTTTATTAATTTTGTTTCTACACTTTTTAAAAAAAAAATTACTTTTTTTTTAAATCTCGAGGGGATAACTGTGGTATTTTTTTTTTTTTTTTAGACTGTGTATTAGCACATTCATATATGTTAATACATTATAATCTGTGTCACACGCAGCAATCAGGGCAGCACACAGTGTGCCCTGATCACTGACCTGTTAGGCCATGTTCACACGGCTTAAAATGGGCCGTATTTCGGTCCGTAATTACGCGCCGAAGTGCGCCAATTACGGGCCGAAAACAGCACATTCATTATGGTAATTCACAGTTCTCATAGAGAACTTTGGATTACGCCTCCTCTCCCCGCCCGGCGAAGCCGCTGGGCGGGGAGATAATTCACATGTCACCTTCTAGCGGCGTATACGCGCCGCTAGCAGTGATTGTCTATGAGCCGGCAAAGTGCCGGCCCCCTGCTACTCCCCGCCGTCCCGCCCCCGGCCACACGGCGTAATTGCGGGGCGTAATTACGCCCTGCAAATACACCGTGTGAACATGGCCTAACACAGACAGCCTTGGGGCTACTCTAGGTCCCCAGGGCTGACTGTGCAGCCGTTCCCCAGGCTGTGTCAGGTCACCAGGAGTCCTGATCATCTGACAGAGCAGGGAAACCCTTTGATCATGCTGCGGTCTTGCACTGTGGCAATCAAAGGGTTAAGCATCGGGAAGTGGAGGTTTCCTCTGCTCCTGGGAACAGGGCTGTGAAGTACAGCCCATTTCTCAGCGCTGCTGTGGCGCTAGAAGCCGCAAAACCCCGATGTCGGCAGCAACGTCAAAAGACGCCGCTGCAGACGAATGACCAGAAATGCCCCACGCCAAAAGACGGTGCATGGTCGTTAAGGAAGCGCTAAAGACTCTGAGCCTTGTGTATGAAAAGTAACTAGCAATAAGAGTGTCTATGAGTAAGAGTTAGTCAAACCCGAAATGCGTTAGCTGCTGTTGGCTATCGTTATGGATTTTAGAAGATTCGAATAAACTTGGATATGTTTTAATCCTATATGGAGATATCAGAGGATACTTTGCTTATTCACATCTAACAATAAGACTCTTTGTTGCCTATAGCAACCAATCAGAGCTCAGCTTTTATTTTTCCAGAGCTCTATATGAAATAAAAGCTGAGCTCTGATTGGTTGCTATAGGCAACAAAGTCTTATTGCTAGACGGTTTTCATACATAAGGCCCAATGTGATTACAATTGGTGGCCTCAACTGAGGTTGGAGAATTCTCACAATTGTATCTCCAATTTCCTATATAAATGACATCACAATTGTTACTGCTGCTTTCTCTGTGTAATAAGTATATGGAGACTGAAAGACAGGAAGTGGAGTACATAATGCACCGTTACCCCCCATGACATCTGTATGCCTTCATTATCTTTATAAGGCAGCCTTTCTAATATAAGTATGTAGTGTCGATAGTGGTGCAGGGTAATTATGAGATTATTATGTAATATTCCTGGAGGTCTGGCATCTTTTGGTTGTTAGCACATAACTATATAATAAGTATTACAAGCATATGGTTATTACAGATAGTCCCTGACTTACATCTATCTCCTATGTTCACACGGCTTATTGGGGTACATATAGTGTGCGCCGCAATATGCCGTATGTTTTGGAACCACGCACTGATTAGCGCGTAATTCCAAAGCGGGGGGTGGCCGGGTGCCGGCCCTATAGATATGCATTGTCAGCGGCGCGTAATTGCTGCTAACAATCCACATGTCCATTTTCCCCCCGTGCGTACAATACGATCGATGTTGGATGCAGCAGGATCGCACCATATAGATTAAAATCGGGCTCCTGCATCTCTTGGACCAAGAATTGACATGTCCGTTCTTGAGACGGATCCGAAAGACGCAGTGAGACACGCATCAGCGATCACTCGTGTGAATGCCGATGCGTGTTTCTAATAAAAAGCAATGTAAAATCACATTGCTATTTATTAGATACGTGTTTGGGGTCCGACAGACAGATCCAAACACGCATCTAAAAGCGTATGTTCACATGGACGCAACACGCCGCGTGAACGTATCCTTAAATGCAGGTTTTGTGGAAATCTCCAGTGTTTTCAGGCTGAAGGATCTGAGATGTCACATGACACACACAGTACATACCCTATTGTCAGAAACCATGGGGTGTATGTGTGTGTAAATACACGCTGGTACTTGTAGTTCCACAGCAGCTGCCAAGGAACTAAACTAAATGTCCCAGCATGCAGTGTCTACACCTGTCACGTAAGAAGAAGAAGAAAAAAGCCCTCCCTCAAAAATAAGCCCTAGCCCTTTTTTTGGAAATGAAAATAATATAAGACCCTGTCTTATTTTTGGAAAAAACACGGTAGATAGGTAGATTGCCCCCCAGGTAGTTAGACTGTAGATAGTGTACCAGACTGACCGTGTGCAGTTACAGGTCTCTGCCACTAGGTGGAGTTAAGCAGGGTACCGGCTACAAACATGCCACCGAATGCCTGGGTTCGGTGGGGGAAGGAGACTTGCTGGTGTCCGTGACAATAGGTTACTGACACAGGTAGCTAGAATGGCTGCCTTGCAGCCAGGTATGGGTCTCCTTTCCCGAGACGGTCGTAGCGTTGGGTGGGAGGCCGTCCCCACATTCCAGGCCAGGTTTTGGGCCAGTCCCTCTAGGGCACAGGTGTCAAACTGCCGGCCCTCCAGCTGTTGGGAAACTACAACTCCCATCATGCATTTGTATAATTTATAACAGTGGGCATGATGGGAGTTGTAGTTTCCCAACAGCTGGAGGGCGGCAGTTGACACCCCTGCTTCTAGGGCTATAAAGAGGCCTCCTACTACAGGTGATTGGGGGCGTGGTCTGCGACCTGGGAGTAGGGAGCAGAGGGGCTGGAAAGAGGCTCTGGCCCCCAGAGGCTTAGGAGAAGCCACAACCTGGCAGGAAGCTGGGAAAAAGTGTGGTGTGGTACTTGACGTTAGGCCGTGGCCACGGACAGACAGGGACGGCAGATATGTTTAGTGAGTGGCTAGACGGCCAAGGGTTTATTTTGTAAGTTTTTTCTTGTAATCCTTTGTTGGAGTAATAAAGCTGGCTGAGGCCAGTTGGAAGAGAAACCTTGTCTCAGACTACTATATTGGTGCCATTCCGCTTACCCAGGCGGCGATCCAGGAGCGAGAACTCCCTGAGCCGGTCCAAGATGGCGGCCGGACGAAGGTGAGGCTCTACAATAGGCATGTCGGACCCCATTAGATTAAAATAAAATATAAAAATACACTCACCTCTTCTAGGGCCTTAGACTTACTAGGTAGAATAGGGCCTGCGCAGACTTGCCTCTGTCCCGGGCGTTCCTAGACATTGTGTGCGGGCCTGGCCCGGCTCCCTGTGGCGGCGGGCCCCACTGTGTCGGACCCGGGGAACACCGGAAGATCCTCTAGTGGGCTATTCAAACACTGTATAACCCTATATATCACAGAACACCAAGTTGCATATATTCAGCTCACCCGTCAATAGCTGCAGACCAGGGTCTCGGGAGCACGGCCAGGGTGGAGTCCACATCCGATACACAAGATTCAAGTACAGGTGAGCCAGCTTCAGCCGAAAACCACATTGGTATAAGTAAAATCAGGCAAGATTTATTGAAGAATTCATTAAAAAAGATCCAGAAGGTGACACCACTTCATGTTCATGGAAAGCACTTAGACATGCAACATCCTAAGCAAAAAGACCGACGCGTTTCGGATTACGTCCTTAGTCACCTTCTAGATCTTTTTTAATGAATTCTTCAATAAATCTTGCCTGATTTTACTTATACCAATGTGGTTTTTCGGCTGAAGCTGGCTCACCTATATATCACAGAGCTCAGCTTCTCTCCCTCTATCATATAACCCTATATATCACAGAGCCCAGCTTCTCTCCTCTATCATATAATCCTATATTTCACAGAACTCAGCTTATCTCCTCTATCATATAACCCTATACATCAGAGTTCAGCTTCTCTCCTCTATCATATAATCCTATATATCACAGAGTCCAGCTCCTCTCCTCTATCATATAACCTATATATTCACAGAGCTCAGCTTCTCTCCTTTATCATATAACTCTATATATCACAGAGCTCAGCTTCTCTCCCTCTATCATATAACCATATATATCACAGAGCTCAGTTTCTCTCCCTCTATCATATAATCCTATATATCACAGAGCTCAGTTTCTCTCCTTATCATTTAATCCTATATATCACAGAGCTCAGCTTCTGTCCTCTATCATATAACCCTATATATCACAGAGCTCAGCTCCTCTCCTCTTATCATATAACCCTATATATCACAGAGCTCAGTTCTCTCCTCTATCATTAACCTATATATCACAGAGCTCAGTTCTCTCCTCTATCATATAACCCTGTATATCACAGAGCTCAGCTTCTCTCCTCTATCATATAACCCTATATATCACACAGCTCAGCTGATCTATCATATAACCCTATATATCACAGAGCTCCGCTTCTCTCCTCTATCATATAACCCTATATATCACACAGCTCAGCTTCTCTCCTCTATGATAAAACCATATATACCACAGAGCTCAGCTTCTCTCCCTCTATCATATTCCCCTATATATCACACAGCTCAGCTCCTCTCCCTCTAACATTTAACTGTATATCACAGAGCTCATCTTTCTCTCCTCTATCATATAACCCTATATATCACAGAGCTCAGATCCTCTATCATATAGCCCTTTATATCACAGAGCTCAGTTTCTCTCCTTTATCATATAACCCTATATATCACAGATCTCCACTTCTCTCCTCTGCCATATAACCCTATATATCACAGAGTCCATCTCCTCTCTCTACATCTATATATAATCCGCTTATATATCTAACACGAGCTCAGCTTCTCTTCTCTTACCATTATCATACTCCTCTATATATACTATCAGAGCTCAGCTTCTCTCCTCTATCATATAACTCTATATATCATAGAGCTCAGCTTCTCTTCTCTACCATATAACCCTATATATTTTTGTGCATGCTCCAAGTTTTTTGAGAAAAACAGTGGTTTTGAAATCCGACCTCAGAAAATCTGAAACTACAGCTTGGATTTTCTGTTGAGGTCGTTCGGGATGATTTATAGTCAAATTTTGACGGTTTTCAAATCCAAAAACCGTATAAGAATCCAGTTGAAAACCCTGCCATGTAGACCTACCCTAACTCTATGGAAAACTGGTCATTGGATCAACTGCCCCAAAATCTGACCCCAACATAATGCAAAATGACCATGAAGCAGATAACTAATACAGGTAAAACAAGTCCTTACATATAACATCAAAAAGAGCTGCTGGGAATCGCTTCCTTTGTTGAGGGCAGGAGCTTCTTTAGGTCATGTACTTTATAGCCAATGTACCAGAAAAAAAGAAAGTGGGGCCCTCACTTTGTGCCCAAAGGACCCGCTCAATTTCTGGGGCTTACTGATAAGTTGGCGCAGTCTTGAGGGAAAGCCATTGTGGCTAAGATGCACCAATATTCTGGCATAAAAAGTAAGCCAAAAAAAACTTGTCCAAGACTTGGACCATTTTAAAGCTGAGCCAATTTATTAAGCAGCCTGAGCCACTGTGATAGACTGCCTAAGGTTACTCTGTCAAGCATTAGACGAATACTGTTTAAAATGAGGGCCGGTGTACCCCAAAAAAAAGATGGGGGCCCTCTCCTGGTGCCCAAAGAAGCGGCTCTTGTAAAGAGCGGTACAGAATCGGTAGTACTGTACTGTAGAGAGGCGCATTACATACTGCCTGCAGCGGTTTGTAATGCTCCCGATCTCAGGGGGCATGCAAGAGGTGGGGTGCACTAGAACCGTAGCGAAGCTACATATTTATAGCTTTGCTACAGCCTTTCTGGGCACATTACAGCTGGAACAAGTAGAGCACTTTCAAAGTGGTATACCTGAGCCATAGCTGACGCCCGAGCGCTAGAATGCACCTGATTTATGACCCGCTGTAGAGCAGGTGCATTCTAGACTGTTAGGCGCATAAAATTTGGCGTGTTAACGCCAAAATTTAACAATGTTCTCCCGCTACTCAACCCCGCCCAACACTCCCACAATGTCCCATGAAAGACTGCTATATTCAAATATCTTGATCCTGATGCTTTTTTTGTAGCTTGATGGACTACTGCAGTTCCATCCATAGCAAGCCCTGGCAGCATTGAAACAAAGGTGCAGCCCAGACCTGCAGATAATAATAATAAAAATAAAATTCAAGTGACTACTTCTATACAACACCAAGAGAATGTGATTTTTAGTACAAAATCTTAAAGAGAACCTGTCACATAGATATATGCCCCCCTTGCTGAGGAAAGTACAAGCTAGTGACAGACCTGCTGTTTCCAGCGCTGTGTCCCTTATTCTGTAAGATGCTGGAGTTTCAGAGCATTTAGTGCTCAAATCTTATTCATGAACAGGTGTTAGCCCCGCCCACCAAAGACTAGCCCCGCCCACTGGCAGTTATTCACATATTTCTACCTATTCAAAGTAATAGGTTTATCAGTTGAGGTGGACGGGGCATGAAAAAACTGACTCTTTTCATGACTCTTTTCTGGCTGAAAACTGCAGTTTGAGGATTAAATGCTCTAAAGCTACAGCATCTTACATAATAAGGAACACAGCGCTGGAAACAGCAGGTCTGTAACTAGCTTGTACTTTCCTCAGCAAGGGGGGCATAACCTATGTGACAGGTTCTCTTTAAAGATATGTACATATTTGTGTCACTGATTAGAAATGTACTGCCTTTTAAGATCCATCTTAGATTTTCCAACTCCACACCTAAAAACAGGAATATATCATGACTTTATACCATAACACTGTTTCCTTGCAGGTAACGTGGCAGCCATTTATTTTTTTTTAGAAAATAAAATGCATATAAATCACACACATACATTGTAGCATCTACTGGGCAATATACAGAGAGGGAACAAAGATTCCTTGACGTAGGTCTCCTCCACGGCGGTGCAGTACAGCGTCTGACGCTGGCCGGCCTCCGCCCCTGCGGATCACCTCTTTGATGCACTCTGGATATTGGACATGGATCTCAGCGGGTGGGATTTGTCTTTGTTCACCTGGTCACCATTGGCTGCATTTCCCACTGGCTTTTTAATTGGTAGTTTGGACGTGGTCCAGGCCTTGGGTTTAGGAATCCGAGTCGGCGCGCTGCTGTTAGAGGCCTCTTCTGACACCTGTAACAAAGTGCAAAAAGCTGTTGATTTATCTAATGTTTTCTATCTGGTAAGTAAAGACTAATGTACTAGATATAATGATAGATGCATGCAGTGACCATTCTACCTTTACAGGTTTGCTTCTCTATGATTGGTTGTGATGGGTAACAAGGACATTTTTTTTTTATGATACTAGAGAACAGGAATAGAAGAATCCCAGAAACCAAATTGTCACCTAGAAATTTGCCATTGTGCCTAATTGTGTGGACTGTTCTCGTTGCTGAGCCTCTGAGGATGTAGGCACATGGCAGAAGCTGGTACACATAGTTCCTTGTACTCAGCTATATGAGACTCTGTTAGCCGTCTAAACTCCAGTTCACACCACGTGTTGACTGCCCATTTGTGGTACTGTGAAAGTTTATCCCTATAGATACCATGACGGGGCGGCAACTGGGCCATTAGCTTCTATAGGGCAACAGATACAAATGGATCGATGGGAGACTCTTCTTTATGGAGAAGCTACCGGCCATTTGATTTAATGAGAACCTGTCACATTATCAGGTTAAGCCCTCCTTGCTGAGGACAGCACAAGGTAGTGTCAGACCTGCTGTTTCCAGCGCTGTGTCCCTTATTCTGTAAGATGCAGCAGTTTTCGAGTATTTAATGCTCAAATCTGCAGTTTTTTCAGCATAAAAGAGTCATTCAAAGCTCCATTTTTTATCACGCCCCGCCCACCTGTGGCTAGCCCCGCCCACCTCAACTGATAAACCTATTACTTTGAATAGGTAGAAACATGTGAATAACTGTCAGGTGGGTGGAGCTAATAACTACTCACGAATAAGATTTTAGCATTAAATACTCTAAAACTACAACATCTTACAGAATAAGGGTCACAGCGCTGGGAACAGCAGGTCTGACACTAGTTTGTGCTACCCTCAGCAAGGGGGGCATAATCTGTGGCAGGTTCCCTTTAAATTGACATGCGAAGGTTCCTAATTTAAAGGGAGTGTTTCTATGTGCGCTTTCCAGCGTGGCAGGTCGGCTTTTAGTTAGATACCCATCTCAGAGAATATCTGATGCAAGTACAAGATACATTTGCTTTATAAGGTAAACGTAGTCCAATTCCAACTACGTTCATCCCATAGAAGTCAATGATCCTGTTGCGGTATCCATTGGGTTGCACTTTTATAGTATCCCGATGGATATCGCTAATGGGCTTCCAAAACACGATGTGAATGGGGCCTAAGATAGAGAGATATTCTTAATAGAAGCAAAACAGAGAGGTTGTGTTCATGAGCCCTAAAGTTCTGTCTGGACTGACATTAGTTCTTTTTCACTATGATTTCATTGTTGTTGCACTATTGTAGTTAAATGGGTGTTCCCACGAAGCAAAGTCTGGTGGCATGCTCGGCTCTAAGCTGTCTGCGAACCGACTGTGCATGAGAATGAGGAGGGTAGTGCTTCTCCTTATTCACTTCTATGGGAGCCCAGAATATAGCCAAGCGTGCACGCTCGGCTATTTTCAGGAGCTCCCATAAAAGTGTATTGAGAGGATAGACACAAGCGCCAGTCTCCTGATTCTCCTGCACAGTCAGCTCGCCACTAGCTGGGAGCTGAGCGTGCCACCAGACTTTGCTTCGTGGGAACACCCCTTTAAGGAGCATGAAGATATCCTAACTCTTGTAAGAACAGAAGCCATGACCGCAATGTGAAGAGAGCCTTCAGTCACACAGTCAGATCAGAATGGCTCAGTTCACATCAGCAGGATTATTGTGTCGGGTACAGTGGCAGACACCAGAAAATGCGAGTTGTCCCATCACAGATCTGACCCTTTCTGTGACAGAGCAGAACCGTAGAAAATGCTGCTGTAGATGTGAGCAACCTCTAAGATGTATGGTGTTGTGTCTTTTGCTGACTTGTGGTATGTTCACACAGTGTATCGCGGCCTGTACTCCTAAAACACTCAGTGCTGGCTCCCATTCACTATCAATTGCCCATTGCCCATTCACCATCAATGTCGCTTCTTTCTCCCGGCGCGTAATATGTTGGTTATTTATGGCTCCCAATGAGAGATAGGAGTTACCGTATTTGCGGTCCATACGTATGACAGCGCAATTATACTCTGAAATACAGACAGCAAATATGCCATGTGAACATACCCTTACACCTCATGAATATCAGAGATACCTGTATGTGACTGTAAAAGATGGTTTGTGTCCCAAAAAAATAAATAGTGAAGCTCATGGCAGCAAAGGATTGGGACCGATATAAGCAAACTCTTTCTAAGCAATTTTACATGTTGCTGCTTCATTGTTGTATAATGTGTTGTTTTACCTGCTGCTTACCATTGCTACATAAAGGCAGAAATGAAGTTGTAAAGGACATGCTACATTAGGGTACATTCACAAAGAGCGGATAATCTGCATAAAATCTTCAGCATTTGAAGTTGCCCCCATTTGCTGTGGATTTGTTGCGGATTTTACCAAAGATTTTTTTTCTTTTACAAATCAAATCATTTTTATTGGAGAGAGAGAGAGACACATTGACAACAAAAAAAATTACACGCCCCCACCCCCCCCCCCATCCATCCCCTCCGGGGCAGGAGCCCAAGTCCTTGCACTAACGCCGAAAAATAAAGAAGAGAAAATACAATTAAGTCAGCTTGAGCCAGATGTCAAGATGATTCTATCCCTTAGTATTATTCTAGAGGGTAACCCTGGGGTGTCTAACCATGGACCCCAATTTTTTTTCAAATTTAGCCTCAGATTTTCTTTGTACGTAAACACTCCTTTCTAATCTCAGAACAGAGTTGACTTTATTTACAGATTCTCGTACTGCTGGAGTGGATCCAATGGAAGGCAATGATTTTTTGGGAAATGTATAATAATCTAGAAAATCTTAAAGGGGTTATCTCACTACAAGGATTGCTTTTTATGTTCAAGATCTTGCAAAAACAAGTCACTTTTGCAATATATAGTCCCATTAACAGCCGTCCCCTACTTATTCCTAGATATCCCCTCTTGTATGCTGCATCAGCTCCTCAGGTCGCTATAGCTACAGACCTGTTCAATCTCTCCTGATAGGCTGCCGGCGCTTGTCGCTATAGCTACAGACCTGGGGTCCTTAGCAGCTCGTCACTGCAGGCCAGTAGTAACCAGTAAAGTCAGTAAAAATGCTGCTGAATTCATACATGAGAAAACTGGACTGAGGTAAGATGACTCGATGGAGCGAAACAACGCCTTTAAATATCACCATGTGTTATCCCTTCACTCCAGCCTCAGATGCATAGGTTATACCATGTATTGAGCGGATAATATCTAGAATTTCATTCCAATAACTACCAATTCCCAGAACATATGCATGATAAATGCGTGTTCTACTCCACATCTCGGACACAGTGAACCGCATTTCATGCTAATATTATGTAAGAAAAGTGGGATTTTAGAAACTCTGTGGAGAAAGCTGGGAACAATAGATTTTTCTACATTGTGGTAAGAAGTCATCCAAGTCAGTGTAGACAATTCTGTGATAAAATGTGCACCAATTAGTGTTGGTTTAAGCAAAATGCGGAGGAGTACCGGTATTTGCTGTAAGGCTATGTTCACCCGGCTTAATTGCGGGACGTATTTAGCAATTTGCAGACCGCCGGCCCCATAGACATTCATTGTTCACGGTGCGTATACGCCGGGAATAATTAACGTGTCACTTAGCTCACCCCGCGCGTATTCGTCCGAGCAGGGAGAGGAGACTTAATCCATAGTTCTCTATGAGAACTGTGGATTACCGTAATGACTGGGCCGGATTTCAGTCCGTAATTCACGCAGTACTAAATCCGCAGTGTATCCAGCGCCATATGAATATAACCAGTAAAACCGAGGTCAGATGTCACGCTTGGGAAGCCTTTAGTTTTTTTCTTTTGCAACTGGACTGAATAGAACTAGAATTGTTCCCAAAGGGGAATATCCGCATATATTTTACCATCTACCTCTCATTAGGCAATGTTCACACAGCTTATTTCAGAATGTATTTACGTCGGATTTCCGATCGTAAATACGTTCCGAAATCAGTTGCAAATAATTGTCACTAAGAAGTGTGTTGCACGTATTTTGCGACTGATTACAATCCCCATTCATTATATGGGGTGAATCCTTCGCGAATTTCCGGCCCAATAATTGACATGCACATTGTTTTTCTGGCCGTATTGCGGCTGCAAATCCGCGGCGGATATACTTCTCGTCTGAACGACGTCACGTATTTCCTATTAACCCCCTTAGGACCCCAGCCATTTTGGCCTTCCTGACACAGCCCTATTTTTTGAAATCACATGTGTCAATTTATGTGAGAATAACTTTTTGACCACTTGTTACCCTATTCCAAGTAGATACAGAGATTGTTTTCCCTCTGGACACATGTGCTTTAAGTTAGTAAGTAAATTTTATCCATACAATCCTTGTTTGTTTGTGAAAAAATCAATTTCCCATGAAAATTTGGAAAAATTAGCGATTTATTTGAAAGTTTGCAAAATTTCTGTGTGCAAGACAGATAATTATACACCACAAAAAAGTTTTATATAACTATCATCTACCATATTGTCCACTATAGGTTGGCATCTTTTTTAAATTTCTTTTTTTTTTTACGACATTAGGGGCTTAGAAATTTAGTATTATTTCTCACAATTTAGAAAAGTAGCATATACATTATTATTAGGGGACCACGTCCATTTTTTTTGTTCTGACGTCTGGCTTTGAGTGGGCCTGCAGTAGATACACCCATAAGTGACACCATCTGAGAAACTAGGACCCCTTACCGTATTTACAACACTATTTAGAAGTTTGAAACCTTTAGATATTTCACAGTAATTAAAGCAAAGTGGAGGTGAAATTTCAAATTTCAACTTTTTATTTTGCACGATTTTCAATATTTAATCCATTATTCACTGAAATAACGGTAAATGTGACTAGGTAAATGCAACTTAAATATCAATTTCCCCCCAGTCTGCCGTTTTAGAGATATCCCATATGTTGGCCCTTATGCATTAATTGGCTCAACCATAAGCCCCAGTAATAGGAATGAGCACCACCGGACTCTGAGGTCTCAATTTTCAATACGAATTTTATTTAGGCAGCAATTTCCGGTTTGGGGACACCCTAAGGTGCTAAAACTTAATAAACACCCATAAATAGACCACATATTGGAAACTACAAACCCCTTAATGAATAAATCCAGAGGGTGCATGAGTATATAATAGACCCCACACGTGATTCACAAAATTTTTTAGCAATAAGGCTGTGAAAAGTAAAAAAAAATTTTTCCAATAATCAGCAATTTTTAGCTTAAAATGTTTCACATATACAAGGAATCCTGGAAAAAAGAACCGTAAAACTTTAAGCAATTTCTCCAAGTATGGCAAATCACCCTACTGTTGGGTGTAAACTGCTGTTTGGACGCATGGCAGGCGCGTAATAAGGGAGGAGCGCTATTTGGCTTTTTGAGAACGCAGATTTTGGTGGGTCCATGTCCGCATTTGCAAAGCCCCCAAAGAGCAGAACAGGCGAAACATTCCAGAATCGCCCCATTTTGGATTCACCCCTCATACAGGGATCTCATCCCCCCTTAAAAGGGGTGTAACTGTGCATTTTGATGCACAGGTGTTCCAATAGTTTTTTTTTTAGCATTGGCAATTGAAAAAGGGGGAAAAACGCAGTTCGCTCATTGTTTTTTGAGTTTAATAAATTTTACAGCATCTCGCCGTGCAGTGTAAATGATGTGATAACTTACTATGGGGGTCGGTACAATTTACAATGATATAGATTTTTATATAGTTTTTTTCTGTTTTAACGTTTACACAGTAGAAAAACGTCTAATAAAAAAATTGGCGATCTATGTTTGTCCTAGTCAGACAGCCATAACTTTTTATTTTGCCTGTGGTGCAGAGCTGTGTATGGCTTGTTTTTTTGGCGGGATGAGTTGAAGTTTTTTAATGGTACTCAATTATGGGGTGCATATGAATGCTATGTTCATTACTTTTTATATTAAGGTTTTTGTGAGATGTTTTAGAACAAAATAACAGCAATCTTGGTATGTTTTTTAATTTATTTTTTATAGCGGACACTGAACCGGCTATATATGGACATGGGTAGCTTTACTCAGCAGGTCAATACTATTTACACCGATACCCAATTTGGTAATATTTTTTATGTTTACTGCTTTTATATCAATCAAAACACTTTTATTCAAACAGGAAAATACGTTATTTGCATCACCATAAGTTCTGAGAGCCATAACTTTTAAATTTTTCTGTGCTTGGAGCAGTGTAGGGACTTGTTTTTTGCCGAAGGAGGAGTTGACGTTTTATTAGTATCCTTTTGGGGGGACAAAAGGCTTTTTGATCGCTTTCAATCCATTTTTGGAGGCCAGGGTGAAGAAAAATACTGCAATCCTAGAAGTGTTTTTTATTTTTTAACAGGGCTCACCGTGCAGTATCCGTGATAAGTAGCTTTACTCTTTGGCCGCTACGATTATGGGCGAAACCCTATTTTATAAAGTTTTTTTTTTTATGTTGTAGCACTTTATAAAAAAAGTAAAGTGTTGTTTATTAGTGTGTAAAACAATATTATGCATCGCATCTTCTGAGAGCTAACATTTTCTATTTTTCCCGTAACAGAGCTGTATAAGGACTTTTTTTTGCGGGATGAACTGACATATTAATTGGTACACACTTTGGCCGTTTCTAGGAGTTATTTTTGATCGCATTTTAATTCCATTTTTATGTGCCGCGGGAAGAACAATAATCTTAAGTCTGTGATTTTTTTTTTGTATTGTTTTTTTACGCGTCACCGTAACGGGTTAATTAACATGACAGATTTATAGGGCAGGTTCCGTTACGCACACGGCGATACACAAATATGGGTACTTTATTTATTTTTGATCTTTTTTTTGAGGGCGCTTGGCGTTTGTAAAGGGGAAAAGGGGCGGTGTATGTATTTTTATTTTATTTTTTCGTGTTTGTGATTTACTTGTTTTTTTTCACTTTTTTTTTTTTTACTTTTTTTCACTTTTCACATTTTTTTATTTTACTTTTTCCCATATGGATTTGAATGAGAGGATCTTTAGATCCGCTCATCAATAGAATCATTGCATAGCTTTGTGCCATGACTGGTTCCTATGGACTGTCAGTCACATGCCCGGCCATGCCCACAGGCACGGTCCGGCATCGTGACGTACACAGCAAGACCCCACCAACCCGGAAGGCATTCTCTGCCCCCGTGCTGTCTGTCAGAGGCAGGAGCTGCACGGATCGAGCCGCTGCTGCCGGCCGACAGAGTACCAGGAGAGCGATCCTCCTCATGCTCTCCCGTAAGTTATTGCGACCCGATCGACCGCGATAATTAAGTAGTTATCCGCCCCCCCCCCCCCCCCCCCTCCCCTCGGAGCGATCGGGGTCCCGCGGGGCCGACGCTGCGGGATGTCAGCTGTAATATACAGCTGACACCCCCGCGCCGATCCCCCCGCCGCTCGAACTCAGCTTTAAGAAGTTTCGCGCGATCCTCAGACGTATCCCATACGCCAGGTGCGTGAACCCCCAAAACGACCTGTACGTATGGATACGGACAAGGTCGTTAAGGTTTAAAAAGTAATATTTAATTGCCTGCAACATACTTCAGACTGATCTCGGACCCGATTTCCAATAGGAAAGCCGACCATAAATACGTTCTGAAATAAGCCGTGTGAACGAGGCCTTATCTACTCCTCTATGAAATGTAAAAATATATATACACCCAATGTGACCTGTGCATAGCGATTCGTACACCGTGTATACTGCACATGTTGTGACTATTGATGAATTTGGGCTGGGGGAGCGGTGGCTAGGTCTCAGCGAGAGCATAAGAAAAGTTATGCCCTTATTTTTCCACTAGGTGGCAGCACTTTTTTTTTTATCATTTTCTGTTACAACTATAACTTTATTTGACAGGGTGTTATTATACTTATATTTAGAAAAGTGTCCTGTAATTACTTCACAAATATAAACTTTTAATAATATATGCCATCATTTGCATCGCTGCATGCATGTCCATCGAGTCCATCTTGTTCAAGTTCCTACTTTGTATCACTACACAGAGAATTAAGATTCTTTTATTCTTGTATTTTAGATCAGGTTGTCTCCCAGAGCAGCTTGCACAATACCTTATCTACTGCAGAAACATGTTATGACCAATTTTATGAGCGGATAGTTAGTAAAATGCAAGCGTGGAATCAACAAGGATTCTGCTGCTGAAATCCGCATCCGCTGAGGCATTTTTATTAAAGTACGTTCTTATTGCCTGTGGATTTAGAGGCATTTTTCGAACATGTTTTTTCACGCAACTTGCAGTCAGAGTTCATGCTCATTGGTGTCGAATGTGGATACGTGTTAAAATCCACATGTAATACAATTACAAATGTTTTGCCTGCTTATTGCATGAAGATTTGAGCCATCCTATTTAAATCAATAGTGAATTTCCACATGTTTTCCGACCGAAGAATAAATGTGTTCAACTTTTTTTTTTTTTAAACGTGCGCCGAACATATGTGTCATATGAACTACAACACGTATTTTCTGTTAAGGTCAATTGGAAATGTCTTCTTTCAACTTTAAATGATGATTTCGAGGCAGAATTTGCTTGGAATTCGCCTTAAAAATCCTTGCCTTGTAAACATACCCTTAATTTGATACAGTGTTTTACCGTGGGAGGAATGTGCCTGCATGTAAACTCGAGCCCCTTTTGGATTATTTGGACCAGAACAGGTTGCATGGCCTTCGCCATGTCGTCTTAGCAGTATGTATAATGCTTTGAAGGGGTATTCCCATCTCAGACATTTATAACATATCCTCAAGATTTGACATAAGTGTTTCATAGATGCAGGTCCCATCCTTCAGCTGTGCTCAAAACTGTAATAAAAGTGAATGGAAAGAGCCACTTATCCATTCACTGTGACTGTAGGATGGAGGGGCATGAGACACGGTGTTGGACCCCACATCTATCAGAAACTTATGGTAGATCCGGTGGATGTCCATATCCCTTTAAATATTTTCAGCGGGAGCTTTAAATCATAGATTTTGCGCTTCAGTTGCGGGTTGGGCCACTTTGGCCTGATGTGAACTATGCTGGCACTGGCTGGAAAATCGTGCGACCCATCTCCAGCCTATTTCCACTTAGGAAAAGGAAGTCTGTTGTTCATTAACTGCATACATTACATTTTTTGCACATTGGGCCAAACAGGCCAGACAGCGCTAATTATCACCCAACTTTCCTAGAAACACAGTGACCTCATTTATCAAAACTGTCAAACAGTAAAACATTTTAGTGTATATCAAGTACAGGATCTGTTTTTATTGTCTTGTACTTACTGTATTATTTCTACCAATATGTCATTAGTTTACCTGGAATTAATAATATAACCTAGACTGGTTATATACAACTGATTTCATAAGTGGAATGCGTTGAGAACAATAAAACATAAACATGATCAATGAAAGTCATATTAATATCCCATGGAGGTCTGGATTTGGAATGATGATCAAAATCAAAGTGGAAAATCAAATTTCAGGTTCATCCAACTTCAGTGTAAATGCCTCAAGACAAGGAATGAGGCTCAGTAGTGTGTGTGGTCTCCATGTGCCTCTGTGACCTCCCTATAACACCTGGACATGCTTCTGATGAGGCTGTGGATGTTCTCCTGAGGGACCTTGCCTCAGACCTGGATTAAAGCATCAGTCAACTCCTGGACAGTCTGTGTCGTTGGTGGATGGAACGAGACATGATGTCCCAGATGTGCTCGATTGGATTCAGGTCTGTGGAACGGGCAGGACAGTCCATAGCATCAATGTCTTCAGCATGTAGGAACTGCTGACACAGTACAGCCACAAGAGGCCTAGCATTGCCATGCATCAGAAGGAACCCAGGGAACACTGCTCCTGCATGTGGTCTCACAATGGCTCTGAGGACCTCATCCCAGTACCTAATGGCAGTCAGGGTACTTCTGGCAGCACATGGAGGGCTGTGCAGTCCTCCAAAGAAATGCCTCCCCACACCATTACTGACCCACTACCAACCGGTTATGCTGGAGGATGCTGCAGGCAGCAGAACTTTCTCCACAGCATCTCCAGACTCTGTCACATGTGCTTTGTGTGAACCTGCTCTGATCTGTGAAGAGCACAGGGCGTGAATGTCGAATCTGCCAATCGTGATGTTCTCTAGCAAATGCCAATCGCCCTGCACGGTGTTGGGCTTTAAGCACAACACTGACTTGTGGCTGTAGGGCCCTCATACCAACCTCCATGGAGTCTGTTTCTGACAGTTTGAGCAGACACATGGATATTGGTGGCCTGCTGGAGGTCATTTTACAGGGCTCTGGCACTGCTCTTCGTGTTCCACCTTGCACAGATAAGGAGGTAGCAATCCTGCTGCTGGGTTGTTGCTCTCCTATAGCCCCTCCACATCTCCTGGTATCTGCCCCATGCTCTGGACACTGTGCTGACAGACACAGCTAATCTACTTACCACAGCTCGCATTGATGAGCCCACCCTGGATGAACTGCACTACCTGAGCAACTTCTGGAGGTTGTAGTCACGGCCTCATACTACCTCTAGGGGTGAGAGCAATGACAAAATGCAAAAGGGACCAATACAGAAGCCAAAAAGGCTGAGAACAGAGAAATGGTCTGTGGTCACCACCTGTAGAACCACTCCTTTATAGGGGTTGTCTTGCTAACTGCCTATCATTTCTACTTCTTGTCTGTTCCACTTGCACAACAGCAGGAGAAATTGATTCACAATCCGTGTTGATTCATAACTGGACAGGTTGATTTCACAGAAGTGCGATTGCCTGGGACTTACATTGTGGTGTTTAAGTGTCCCCTTTATATTTTTTTGCTGCAGTTTATATATAATCACAGCATTGTGCCCCTATATGCTTCATGATAAGCTCTATTGGGTGTTGCAATAAAAGGCTTGCCTCATGTATCAAAACTAACAATAGGTTTGCAAATGGATAGTGCAGGGAAGGGTTTCTGCATTTGTTTTGCCGTCTGTGCCCCTGTTAAGAAGATTTCACCTCATTTTCACCTCATGTGCTGCTGTGGCATGCTGGAAATTGTTTTTTCCCAAACAGTACTATTTTGCTGTGGAACATGGAACTACAAGTGCCAGCATGCCTCATAAGTTTCCGTTTGTAACTAGGGGACAGATGTAAGTCAGAACGGTGTAAGTTGGCGACTGCCTGTTTCTTGTTTTACATAGTAATCAATGAAATTGAACTGGGGGCGTTGTGGAGGCTTTTTTGCTGCTGCTTTGGCCGAGGAAATGTTCCAAAAAGAGCGTCAAAGTCAGCCGTGCGAACTTACCCTAAGACAGGCATCCTCAAACGGCGGCCTTTCAGCTGTTGGGAAACTACAACTCCCGTCATTCCCACTGTTATAGCTGATATAAATGCATGTTGGGATTTTGTATTTTCCCCCAAACCCAGCTGGGGGCCGCAGTTTGAGGATGCCTGCCCTAAGAAGTGTAAGCTTAGCTCTGATTGGTTGGTATGGGTAACAAAGACAGTTCTAAGGGCTCAAAATGGTAACATGACAGAAAGTGGTGACTGAAGGACTTGTATGAAGTTTTGCCTTTTGACATGAATCCTTTGCATATTTTTCAGGCCTTGCTCGGCCCACAAAATGGCTGCGTCTGCCGTGTGTGTAGGCGACGGGTGCAATTTAAAAATTAAACAAATGTTCTAAAGGGTAAAAGCAGATCCAGCTGTTGCGGCTTCATTTCTGGTTTGTGTCACACTAGCATGCTGTAACATTTTCCAGTACAGTAAAGATGGATTTCGGTCACAGGCTGTAATGTATCTCTGTGGTTACTCCCACACTACAGCTAGAGATTGGCATCACATGGAAACTGCGGCGTGATGAGCAGCACGGTACCATCTCCAGGCCAGCAGATGTGTCGCCGTAAAGCAGTAGCCCGTCATAACCATCTTTTACAAGTGCTGCAAGGAAATGAGAGAAAAAACTCCTTTCCTGTTGAGTTTGTTTTCAGCGTTGCCATGGTGACGTAGATTTCCCATGCTTTCTCGTCACTAGGGACTAAAGGCCGGTGACTACACAGATACCGGCTATGAGGGGTTCAACTGCACGGACGGAAGGCTTATCTCACGCTGGAAAATGAGGGAATGAAATGGAAATGGCATGCAGGCACAGAAAAACACAGTTTTTTGGGAGTTTTTTCTGTCTTCGTGATCCAAATTCTGTATTCTGATGGCAGGAAAAAAGTGAGGATTTTTAGAGTGACTATTCATCAAGCTGTGTTTTTGCTGTATAGTGCGAACTGCAAATAAAAATGGCTTATTGAAAGGGAAATAAAATATTAAAGGAACATTAAATATTTTTTCTAAAAAAAAAGTAGTTTTCGGGACCCACATTCTTGTGATTAGTGGAGCTCGCAGCAGTTGGGGCCCCCCAAAAAGGTTAATTTCTTGTCTCCCGTCTTTTTCCACACCCAGGGGCCCCATGGAGCACTGTAGGCGACAAGTCCTAATACGCAAACGCCGGTGGTTTTTTTGGTCTATTTTGCTCCAAAAACACTCTTGACGCCAGATTCTCGATATAAATGAAACTTAAATATACCAAAATAGGGGCCCTTACACGCCGGGGGCCCCAACACATTTTCAATGCCCCCCCCTAAAAAAGGAAAATTACCCTTGGTAACAGTGATACGTTTTGCGCCCCCATAAAAGCATGGGGCCTATTGGGGGGCGGGAATTTTCATTTCAATGGGAAATGATTTCTCTTCACTTTTTGAAAAAAGGTGGGAAAAAAGTTGTTGGGAAACCTGTTTTCCCTTTGGGAGCGGAGTCTTTTCCCCTGGGGCCGTTTGCCTGCTCCATGTCATTCAGTTACAATCCTCATGTGGGTGAAAGGGTGAAAATATGGGAAACAGTAGCATGGCCCCAGAGCCCAATTCCTCCCCGCCCCTTTGCATTAAAAAATAATGGGGCCAAAATAATTTTAATTTTGGGGAGTCGGGGCGGTCCCTTTTTAGACGAATCGACCCTTTTTTGCAAAATAGGCTCCGGGCTCTGCTCCAAAAAGTCCTGGTTTTTGAAGGCAACCGGTTTATAGTCACAAATGCAACTTGTTAAAGGTGTCACTGCCAGAAGCAGGAGGGGGTTTAGACTTTCCCTTTTTTTCTTTTTCAAAAAAACTTTTTCCCCGGGAGTAGATACTTGGAGGGTGTCATTTTGAATCACCTTTTCGGGGAAATAGTAGAAGTACCCGGGGGTGTGATTTAATAATTTTTTGGGAAAAAAACTATTTTTTTTGGGGACTTTGTGTGGGGAATTCTTTTTAATATTTCTGGGGATGTTTCCCCATTAATTTTTTCAGGGGGGTCGTTTTGTGAAGCTAGTATATGCAGGGGTCTCAAAAATTTGGGGGTTTTTGTGTGGAATTTCCATATTCAAGGGGGGTAGTGTGTTTGGGTTGGGTTTCTCTTAGGGGACGCTGTTGTGGCGGTTTTATTTTTTAGGGGGGGGGGTGTTGTGGCGTGGGTTTTTCTTAGGGGGAACCCCCCCAGTGTGTGGCCTTGTTATTTTTTCAGGGGAAGGGAGTGTGTGGCGCTGTTATTCTTTAAGGGGGCCCCCTTTTTTTTTGGGGTGGCGCTGTTAAACTTCAGGGGGACGAATTTTTTGTTTTGGGGCTGTGATTCTTAGGGGTAAAGGGGCAGTGTGTGGCCCCGCCTGTTTAAATTTTCAGGGGACGCAGTGTGTGGCCGGCCGGGTTAAACCCTTCTTCAGGGGAAGAAAATGTGTGGGGGCTGGGTTTTTTTCAGGGGGGTTTCAGTGTTGGGGGCCGTGTTTTTTCTTCAAAGGGGACGCAGTGTGTGGGATTTTTATTTTTTCAGGGGGGCGCAGTGTGTTGGGCTGTTTTTTCTTTTAGGGGCGCATTGTGTGGCGCTGTTATTCTTCAGGGGACGCAGGGTGTGGCGCTGTTATTCTTCAGGGGACGCAGTGTTTTTGGCCGTGTTACTCTTAAGGGGGGCGCCGTGGTTTTGGGCGGGTGTTATTTTTTTGGGGGATGCATTGTTGGCGGGCTGGGTTTCTCTTTAGGGGACCGCAGTGTGGGGGCGTCGTTTTTTTTCAGGGGAGCAGTGGGGGTTTGGGGCTAGTTATTCCCTTTAGGGGGACGGACAAAAGTGTGTGGCCTGTTATTCTCAGGGGAATTTCCAAAATGTGGTTTGGGGCTGTTACTCTTTAGGGGACGCAGTGTGTGGCGCTGTTAATCTTCAGGGGACCCCCGTGTTGGGGGCGGGTGTTACTCTTTAAGGGGACGCAGGTTGGGTGTGGGCCCCCTGGTTACTCTTCAGGGGAGCAGTGTTTGGGGGCCCGTTACTCTTTTAGGGGAGCAGTTTTTTGTGGCGCTGTTACTCCCTTCCCGGGGAGCAGTGTGTGGCCCCCTGGGTTTTTTCTTCAGGGGGTTTCAGTGTGGGGGCGCTGTTAAATTTTTAGGGGGGGGCATTGTGTGGCCCTGTTACCCCTTAGGGACGCAAGGTGTTTTGGCGCTGGGTTTCTCTTCGGGGATGCAGTGTGTGGCCCCTTTTTACTCCTTTAGGGGGGCGAGCTTTGTGGCCCCCCTATTACTTTCAAAGGGGGCGCGTTGGGGGTGGCGCTGTTTTCTCTTCAAAGGGACGCCAGTGTGTGGCCCCCTTTTTATTTTCAGGGGACGCAGTGTGTGGCGCTGTTATTCTTCAGGGGACGCAGTGTGTGGCGCTGTTATTCTTCAGGGGACGCAGTGTGTGGCGCTGTTTAATCCTTTAGGGGGCGCAGGGTGGGCGGTTTTGGGGGCCCGTTTCCCCTTCAGGGGATGCAAAATTGGGGTTTTGGCCCCTGTTTTTCTTTTGGGGAGGCATTGTGTTTTCCCGGGTTTACTCTTTTAGGGGACGCAGTGGTGGTGGCCTGTTAAATCTTCAAGGGGGCGCCCGTGTGTGGGCTGTTTTCTTCAAAGGGGGGGAATGCCCAGTGGGGTGGGGCCTTTTTTATTTCCCTTTAAGGGGAGGCCCTTGTTTTGGGCGTGGGTTATTCTTTTAGGGACGCATTTTGTGGGCGATGGGTTTTCTCTTCAGGGGGGCGCAGTGTTTTGGGGTGGGTTAAAACTTCAAAGGGGACGCAAATGTTTTGGCGCTGTTACTTTCAAGGGGGAGCCCGGGGTTGGGGCTGTTTTTTCTTTAAAGGGGACCGCAGTTGGGGGTGGCGCTGTTTAAATCCCTTTAGGGGCGCAGTTTTTGTGGCCCCCTGTTATTTTCAGGGGATGCAGTGGTTTTTGGCGCGTTACTCTTCAGGGGAGCAGTGGTGGGCGCTGTTTCCCCTTTAGGGGACGCAGTTGGGGTGGCGGGTGTTATTTTCCCGGGGATTTCCGTGTTTTTGGCGCTGGGTTTCTCTTTAGGGGCCCCAGGTGGGGTGGCGCTGTTATTTTTTCAGGGGATGCAAGGGGCTGGCGCTGTTACTCCTTTAGGGGGCGCTCTTAGTGTGTGGCGCTGTTACTCCTTTTTGGGGACCCGGGGGGAAAATGGTGTGGCGCTTTTTTTTTATTCTTCAGGGGGAAAAGCAGTTGGGGTGGCCGACCCGTTAAATTTTTTCAGGGGACGCAGTGGTTTGGGGCTGTTGGTTTCATATTGGGAACAAAATCTCTAACAATGTGGGGGGATAAAGCAATTTTTCCCCGACCCCAGTTGTTTTGGATGAATGATTTTAAATCTTCTTTTTTCTTCTTGGGGAAAAAAAAGGGGAAAAAAGTTTTTCTGTGAAATCAGTTTTGCCCTGGGGGCAGAATTTTTTTTCACCTGGGGAAACACCCCTTTTCCTGCTCCATGTCAAACCCGTTACACCTTTCCCCGGGGGTGATAAGGCTGAAGGAAAATGGGAAGCATGTTAAAACTGGGCCCGGGCCCCTTTCCCCCTTGTCTTTCCCCCAATTTAAATTTTTTAAAAACTAACTGGACAAACTTTTTTTATATTTTTGGGGAGTCGGAGTCGGTTCCCTTTTTTTGGAAAGACTTTCCCAAATCCTGCAAAAAATTTGGCCCCACTGACTCCAAAATCCCACCCCCCCAAGCCCTGGGGATGGAAAGGGAAATAAAGGGTTTTATTTCCGATAAGGGAAAAGTTTTTGAGGCTTGGAAAACCCTCTTTGAGCTTTCTCATAGGCTTTATTCTTGCTTTTAGCCCCAAAAAAAAACTAAACATACAGGGGGGGTGCAAGGCTTGAAAGGGGGTTTTGTGTTTTTAGTGTTGGGGGGGAAATCTAGGGCTTGAAAGAAAAAGCCCCCGTGGGCACGTCCAGAAAAAAAGCATGGGATGTACTAGTCTATGCCCCTTTTTTAGGGTTTCTTTTAAAAGATCTGTAAAACATTTTTCCCGAGCTGGGAAAAAGGGTTTTTTTGTAGTTTTATAGGCTGCAGATACCCCCGGGGGTTGATTTTCCCGTCCATAATGACAATATTTCCCGGTTTTAAAAGGGTTTTGTAGATGGAACATTTGCAGGGGAACATTTGCCCAAAGGGAATTAAAAAAAAATTTAGGAAAAAAATAAAGTAATAGGCAACCCAAAAAGGGGCAATTTTCAAGTTTCCTTTCCCGCCCTGCCCCTCACTTTGTTTTATCCCCCTTCCGAGGGGAAGGATAAAAATGAATGAAGTCGCTTAGAAGCAGCCGAGTGTTCTCATCAGTGAAATCATATGATGTTGGGATCACTGGGGGGAATTCCCTTTTTTCACTCAGATTTAATTTTTGGGTCATCTGATCAAATCTAAGTGATGTGGCATGTATTCAACACTGCCAAAACTTAAAATTGGGGTGGTTTTTTAGGATTTATAAAAGAATTTGTCCCCCCGGGTTTTTGGCCGGTGGTGTCTTTCACTAGACGCTTGCCCCCGGTTTGGTTCCGGGGGTGGCGTCTGCATAGAATGCTGCCGGGGGGGCTGGGGGGGCCCCCTTACCCCCCCCCCCAGGGTTGGTGGGTTTGGGGGCTCTGGCACTAGACTGTGCAAAACCCGGGGGCCGGGAACCCTCTCTAATTTGGGGGGTCTGGGGCTAAAACTTGGGTCACCCAGGTCCGGGGAATAAAGATTGGTTTGGGGTCCCGCCCCTTTTGACTGCTGCCCCGGAGGGGGTGGGCTGGGTAGTTTGTCTTTCCCGGGGGCGGTTTGGGCGTTTGGCGTAGACTGCCCGGGGCCCCCCTGGGGTGGTGGGCCCCTTTTATCCCCGGGGAAGGACGGTTCCTGCGCCTTTGATGCTGCCCCGGCTTTTGGGGGTGGCCAGTGTCTGCCCCTAGACTGGGTGGCCCCCCCCCCCCCGGCTTGGCGGTTGGCAGGTCTGCCCCAAACTGCTGCCCCCGGCTTCGGGCGGTTGGGGAGTGTTTTGCCCCCTAAAAATTTTGCCCCCCATTTGGGAATGAAATGCCCCCTAGAAAGCCTGCCCAAATCGGGGGGTTTTTCTGCATAAAACTGCTGCCTGGCTGGCCCCGGAAAGGGGGGCCGGTTTTTTTCTGCGCTTGGCTACTGCCCGGGGCGGCCGGGGGTTTGGGGGGGGGGGTTTTTTTGCGCCTTTGATTTACTGGCCCCCCCCCCTGGCAAGGCCTTGCCCCTAGACTGCCCCGACCAACGGCGGGTTGGCCCCGGGTTGTCTGCACTTTGACTGCTTTCCCGGCTGGCAAAGGGGTGGGGCCCGGGTTGTCTGCGCTAGGGCTTGCCCGGTTCGGCCCCAGGGGGGGCGGTGTTCTGGCGCTTTGGGACTACTGCCCCCAGTCGGCAATTTACTGCGCCCAAAACCTTTTTTGCCCCTTTGGGGGGTTGGGGGCCGGGCGGGGGTTTTTTGCCGCTAGACTACTGCCCAGCTGGCAATGACTGCACTAGACTGCTGCCCGTGGCGCGGCCAGAGGTGGCGTGGCGTCTGCACTAAAATGCTGCCCCGGTCAGCGGTGGGGGTCTGCGCTAGACTGCTGCCCGGTCCCCGGTGGGCGTCTGCCTAGACTGTTTGCCCGGCTGGCGGTGGCGGTGTCTGCGCTAGACTGCTGCCCGGTCGGCGGTGGCGTCTGCGCTAGACTGCTGCCGGTCGGCGGTGGCGTCTGCGCTAGACTGCTCCCCGGTCGGCGGTGGCGTCTGCACTAGACTGCTGCCCGGCTGGCGGTGGCGTCTGCACTAGACTGCTGCCCGGTCGGCGGTGGCGTCTGCACTAGACTGCTGCCCGGTCGGCGGTGGCGTCTGCACTAGACTGCTGCCCGGTCGGCGGTGGCGTCTGCACTAGACCTGCCCCGCCGGTCGGGGGGTTTGGCGTCTGCACTAGACTCTGCCTCGTCGGCCGGTGGCACTGCACTAGACTGCTGCCGGGCTGGCAATGACTGCACTAGACTGCTGCCCGGTCGGCGGTGGCGTCTGCACTAGACTGCTGCTGCCGGTCGGCGTGGGATCTGCACTAGACTGCTGCCCTCGGCGGTGGCATCTGCACTAGACTCCCCGGTCGGCGGTGGCTCTGCATAGACGGGCGCCGGTCGGCGGTGGCGTCTGCACTAGACTCCCTGCGGCGGCGGTGGCGTATCTGCGGCTAGACCCTTACTGCCCAGTGGCAAAGGGAACTGGCTGCCCGGGTGGCCGTGGCGGTAGCGCAACCCCAAAGTGCTGTGATGTTTTGGGGTATGCGGTGTTGACCGATGGGGAGAGAACTGATAGTTTAGCTTAGGGGGCAGGAAGAAGCCGCACAACAAACTCCTCTTTCCTGGCCGCACCAGGTTCCCCGGGTGTTTATCCTGGAATGCCACAAAATTAGGGCAGTATAAAGTAGATGACAGGTTCCTTTTAAAGGGGTTGTTTCATGAAGACTTCTTGGCCAGGAAGACGGGGGTTCTCCTCAATAAGCCAAAACGACGAGCTGCTGTGTACTAGACTTCAGACTCTAGCAATTGACAAGCATTCGTCTTAGTGGCCACTATGTAATTTTGCACTTTTGCAGGGAGAATGTCTGCAAGGCTTCCATGGCACAATTAGCTGTGTGCAGGGGTACTGAGTGCCAGACTAATGACAGTCACTGTCATGCAAGATATGCCTGCCCATTTAATATAATTAAAAATAAAAAAAATGGATGTATTTTGAAATGTGGGACAATTAATGAGACCTTTGGTGAGTGCCTTTGTTATTACTGGTATAGTTTATGATCCAAATATTGCTCAATGAATTGGTTCATATCATTCTAAAATGTGTACTAAGGTGGAAATGAGTCTTATTTTACTGTACAGATTACAATTTCTTACTATAACACTATAGATCAGCACTATTGGCCTCTTGGATCAGTATAAATTGACTTAAAAATTAGACATTATCTATTTAACACACACAGGGCCATATTTACAGCTCAATAACTAGACAATGAACTTTTCACAGTAGGAGGCAATATAAGCCCCAGTGCCACCTGGGAGAAACCTTTACAGGTGCAGCTCCCTAATGAACAATTTCTCACACACCCATCCACTAGGGGGGCAACTGCCTATTAAAAAAAAATAAAAATCTGCACATTAGATAAGTACCAGTTCACACCAGTATGGAGAAAAACCACAATATTATAAAGGGGAGACTGAACAAATGCAAAAATACTGATAAACAACCACTCGTCCGCCTATTATCTATGAGGGGGGTGATTACCAGTATTACAATTGCATATACTGTAGATAAGGTGAAACTAAAGATACCATTTATACAGTTAAGTGTGGTACACCATGCTGGCTTACAACCAATTGATGATGCCTATACCATTGGGTGGGATCTGGACAAATCTACTTGAAATATGCTGGGCAACCTGCCCAATCGAGTAATAAGGGGGTCATCAATTGGTTGTAAATTAGTGTGGTGCACCATATGTAACTGTATCATTGGCACCATTTGTATAGCCTTATCTATATGCAATTGTAATACTGGCAATTTCCCCCACATGGATAGTAGGTATGTGAGTGGTCATTTATCACTATTTTTGCATATGTACAATCTCTACTTTGTGGTATTGTGGCTTTTTTGCATACTAGTGTGAACTGGTATTTGTCCAATGTGCAGTTTTTTTTGCTAGACAGTTGTCCCCCTAGTGGATGGGTGTGTGAGCAATTGTTCATTAGTGACCTGTAAGTAGTATAATGTTGTACCGTGTTAGCCATAGAAAGTAGTAGAAGAGTGAAGAAATCAAGCGATACCTTTTAGAGGCTGAGTCTATTTGATGGTGAGCTTTCGAGAGAACTAGCTCCCTTCTTCAGATTCTTTGAAGGTCCATGTCTTTTGTGTATAAAAAGTCTGTGAATTTTCAGTTCTTGTATAACATCATGTCTGAAGAAGGGAGCTAGTTCTCTTGAAAGCTCACCATCAAATATACTCAGTTAGCCTCTAAAAGGTATCGCCTGATTTCTTCACTCTTCTATTAGTGACCTGTAAAAATGTTCTCCCATGTAGCCCTGGGGCATATATTGCCTCCTACTGTGACTAGTTCATTGTATAGTCATTGAGCTGTCAGTGTTGCCTTTAGTCTGTGTTTGTCAGTATAAATTGCTTGTAATAAAGGAAGTTTTCCACATAAAAATCTGTCTTTGTTCAGTAATGTACACTGCATAGTTCATAAGATAAATTACAGCCTGTGTTTTAACTTCTGCCCAAAAAATGTGAATCCCTGCAAAAATCCTCCTACATGCTAATCCTACTGACAGCCACGCGTTTCCTGCCTCCAATAGTTGCTCATAGAGGATACTGTTCTGTATGGGACGGTGCTGTCTGATGACACTATCGAGACACAGAGGGAGGCGATCTCATAACGTCTGTCAGTAGCTGCTCTGTCATTAGGGTTATGGAGCATGGAGAGTGGGAGGCAGTTCATTCCTAGTTAGAAAGAGAAATAATCCTTAATATGAGTGCTGTGTGAATATATCTGGGATAGCACAGATGTCGGCATGATGAGGTTATTCCACTTATGCACCTATTCGGCTGCATCATCTGCTTCAATTACATAAATAAATCCTAGATTTCTCTTGGGAGTCACCTTAATTGAAGGGGCCCATTGCAATACATTGAGGATATTTTTCCATATTATTTGTTAAAGGGGTTCTCCGAGAAAAGAAGAAAACTAAATACATAAACTGCAGCCCTGCTGGAGATGACGCTCTTGGCTTTGAATGATGTGGCAGTCAAGTGGAAGGGACACTGGATTATTAGGAGTTACCACAGATCCTCGGATCAAATGCCTATTGGCTATCCACAGTTTAGGTAATGACTTTAAAGGTGTTGTCTCACTACAAGGATTGCTTTTTATGTTTAAAATTTTGCAAAAATAAGTCACTTTGCAATATGTGTCCATTAGCAGTGTCCTGCCTATTCCTACATATCCCCTCTTGTATGGGCTGCATCAGCTCCTCCGATCGCTATAGCTACAGACCTGTTCAATCTCTCATGATAGGCTGCCAGTGCTGGTTGCTATAGCTACAGACCTGGCATCTATTGCATCCTAGTGGAAGCCAGTAAACACGCCCCTGAATTCAAAGTGAAACCAAGAAAACAGGACTGAGGTGAGATGAATCAATGTAGTGAGACAACCCCTTTAAGGATGTGTTCACACGGCTTATAGTATGTGCCGCAATACGCCGTGTGCTTTGGAACCACGTGCTAATCCCAAAGCACGGTGAGGCCTGCCCCATTAACATGCATTGTCAGCGACGCGTAATCGCCGCTAACAGTTGACATGTCAATTCTCTCCCCGCGCGTACCATACGATCGTGGGGGGAAGACGTGTAATCCATAGCTCTCTATGAGAGCTATGAATTACCGTAATTGTGGCGCGCATTTTGCCGAGTATAAGGCTATGTTCACACGGCTTAATTACGGGGCGTACAGTACGCCCCGCAATTACGCCATTTCTTCGGGAGTCGCGCTGATCGGCGCGTACCACTGTGAAGCGGGGGGGCCGGCAGCCTGCCGGACCCATACACGAGCATTACTCACAGTGCGAAAGTGCCACGAATAAATGACATGTCAATCATCTCCCCACTCATACAGTACGATTGTATTGTATGCGCGGAGGGAGGAGGCGTAATCCATAGTTCTTTATGAGAACTGTGGATTACTGTAATGATTGGGCACATTTTGCCCATATTAGAGCGCAGTACGCTTGCAACACGTGGCGAAATGCGCCCCAAAATAAGCCGCGTGAATTTACCCTAAAGCGCAATACACAGCGAAATGCGCGCCGAGATACGCGGCTAAATAAGCCGTGTGAACATACCTTAAGCCTGTCTCGGGTTATTTTGTTAGCAGGGATATTGCAGTCTGAATCACTATTCCGATCATGTAAAATGTAGGACTCCCGATGGACACCATTGTGAGTCAGTGGGATTTCTTGCTATTTGCTGTCATTGCACAGTTAGAAAAGTAAGCCAAGATGAATGTGCTTAATCTATTGGCATCATGAGACTGAGAGCTTGGAAGATGTGGAACCGTTCCTATGTATGTAAATAACTTACCTTGAAGTAAAGGAATAAAATCCAGGCAAAATTGACTCCAAAGTCCTGTGTAGTTACTCTTGGTAGGAAATGATGCATGCTGTATTGCTGACCCTAGGGGGCTGATACTATGGCCTAACCTGATGATCGGGTGGAAGAAGGGCTGTAAAATAGTAAATAAGGGTCACCTCCAACAGTAAGAAGCATTGCTGCTCACATTTTGTGAACTCCTGAAAAGATCTGCGGTAACACTTCTGTGTTAGTGAGGTATCTAGCTATCCTTGATTGATATGTGTGCAAAGATGGGCATTAGTGGCGGTGTCCGGTTTCGACAAACCCTTTTCAAATACCCTCTTAGGCCCGGTTCACACGGCTTATTCAAGCTGTAATTGCGGGACGGATTTCGCCCGCAATTACGGCTTGAGTAAGGGGCGGGGGCACTGCCCGCCGGCCCCATAGACTTTCATTATCCACGGTGCGTATCCCGCCGGGATAATGTGCATGTCACTTTCTCCCCCCGCGGCGTATTCGCCGAGCGGGGAGGAGAGACGGAATCCATAGTTCTCTATGAGAACTGTGGATTACCGCAATGGCTGGGACGGATTGCAGCCGTATTGCAGCGCAGTACGGCGCCCAATACGGCTACAATGCATCCCTGCAATAAGCCGTGTGAACGGCCCTTTAGGGCAATTTGAGTAAATAGTCAAGTCATTGATTTGGGACCTCCGTCCATTAGTCTGAGTGAGGAGGAGCTAGATTGAAAGTTCCTCTCCCCAAGGGTGCAATGAGGGCAGTTCTCCAGTCAAGGACCCTCATTAAAGGGGTTTTGCCAAGAAGTAAGTTCCTTACCTAACAGGCTGATACTCCCCTCTTGAGGCTTGAAAAAAGGGGCGTTTTGTTTCTGTGTTTAAAAAAAACAAGTATCTCCTCTGTGATGATATCACTCCACCTCCCATGCACGTTCCTGATACTCAGTCTCTGTACTTGATCAAACATTGTTTTACTAATCCATAGAGGAAAACTGTATTGTGCACAAGCTATATGCGTTTTATTTCTCCCTCTTATTTGCTCAGGAGAGAAGAGAAGGTCAGCAGGCAGCCTTCTTTCATTCCTTCACAAAGTGCTGCAGGAAGAGAGGGAGGGGGCTGAGCAGGGAGCGTCTGCATGTTTACTCAGATAATTACATTACAACCAGTGGATTCTCTAAAAAAAAAGAAAAAAAGACACAGGATCTTTCTCCCCAGTCCTTCAAAGCTCGTTCATGTTCCCTGTCATAAGATAAGAAATGCAAACAACGCAAGCACGGCCAGATCAGCTCCTGGTCGTAGCTAATGTAAACTGTCAGGAAACTAAGGGCATCTTAGTCAGGCTGTAGCTCTCAGAGGCTTCACTTTTTTTATTGACATATTTAGAAAAGTGATTAAATACCCATTTTGGAGGATCCCATGTCAACATTAGATCGTGGCAAAACCCCTTTAAATTTTATTGAAAAAAAAAAAAAGAAAAGGCTCACTGATGTGGTACAAGATTGTAACTGGTAAATTGAGGGTGCAGCTGTATGGTGCTCTGAAATTCGTTAATGCAGCCCTGTCTGCAGGATTCTTTCTATCCACTGATGGAAATCCCATTTCACTAAGCGTCATGTAGTGCTTCATTTGCACAGTGTAGGTGCTGAACAGGAATTGAACACTAGTTGCCAGGTTCTTCCACAGATTGTAACTGATCACTAGGAGTTATAGAGAATAAATCGCCCTGAATCACCCAGAATAAAGCACCCTGTGATCAGTTTTGTAGACTTTGTGCAATGTAGATCGCTACAATGGTCAGCGTCCCCATAGTCATAACTACGGCAGTATTGGTTGTATATGGAGCAAATAAATAATTGTAATGCCAAGAGATGTGCCTCATGACCCTGAAATGATTTTCCAAAGTGATGGTAACTGGAGACATGCCTGTGCTCTATTGGGGTTATTAGTAGCTAGAATATAATAGAATATGGAAGACCCCTCTCCATCCTTTTTTTATTCTAAACTGTCCACAGAATATACCGTATTTTTCGGACTTTAAGACGCACCGGACCATAAGACGCGCCTATGGTACTCTAGCGCTCACCACTTGGTCTGCTTGAAAGCAGGGGCCTTCTGGGTGCTTTGGTAGGGTTGGAAGGTCCCCAGAAGGGTGCTTATGTTATTCTGCAGTCCTCATACTGTGGGCTCTTCAAAGGGGTTTGAGGACACTTGAGTAGGTTTGGCAAGGGTACAGGAGGTTGTGCAAGTAGTCTAGCACACACCACCACTTGGGAGGAAAAAAAGTGTGTCTTATAGTCCGAAAAATACGGTACAAACAATAGCATCTGAGCATATGTAACATCAAATCTAGGGCTCTGATTGATTGGTGGTCATATATTTATAAGATACATGAACGCATTCCTATTGTATGGGTATGTTCAGATGGACCATGATAGTCAATGGAATTTTTTTTTTTAACTTCGATTTACGCTATGCAATTTAAGCTTAGATTTTTTTTTCTTTAGAGTTTTTTTTTTTGCTGTAAGGTGATGGAAAACACAATTGGAAGAATGATGCTCTTTCCCACAGAACATGACAACATCTCGCAAATTAAAGCAAGACCAAGTGTATTTAGCGCATGGCTTTACCACACCGGAACATACCCTGGGGCGACGGAAACATAAAGGCATAAAAAAAAGAAATAAAATAATAAAATGCAACGTTCTGATTTTTTTTTTTTTCCCAATTCAGAATTTTTAAAGACTTTACTCGCAAAATTTGTGGGCAAATATTACATGAAATGCATTCAATACAAGTGCAGACTTTTTAATATGTACTCCATACGGATATTGTAAATGCAAAAAAACAGGATAACAGTGTATGCACACCCAGGTAAACTAAATGTATATAAAAACAAAAGGTAACGTGAACACAGCTCTCCGGAAATGTAAGTTTTCAAAAATCTGTGTTATTCGTGCAAAAATAGTCTGTTGTTAGGGAAATGGGATTTGGGTGGGATCAATTATTCATGTTACTTACTGTAATTTGTGATTGCCGTGATAGTGGAGTAGCTGTTGGTGTTATAGTAATGCTGCTGGTGATTTTATTTGTGGGCTTATTTGGAATCCCATTAGTCAGTGAATGTCTTTTCTCTTGCACTGGCATGAAGGGACTGGTGGGCGTTCCTAAGTGGATGTGTATTTTATTGTCCTCAGTAGTTATTACACTTGACGTTGAGCTAGAACTGTTTGACCGTTGAAATTGCCAACCAGTCTGTTTGTCTGGGGATACTCGAAAAACTGCATGAGTTCCACCAATTTCCATAGGTTCTGGCGAAAGCACCCGTTCTGGGGAACTAGATGAACTTGTTAAGGCCAATACCTGGATCGGGGACATTGTCCTCTCAGGAGTTATAGAACCACATGAGTCTGGGGTTCTAGGTCGTACAAAAGAAGTCATTGTAAGCGGTGGTACCACCTGCTCCGGTGTTACGTAGCCATCCATTACTCTCGATTTCACAGGCGTCATGGAACCGTTTGGAATAATTGTTATTCTTTGTTTTGGAGTCCCAGAACTTGGTATCACTGCCGTACTCGTAAAGGAGTGTGGATTTTCTGTAGTAGGACTTGTGATTTCGAGGGTGGCTGTGTTTTGTCCGTGATCTGGCGTGACCTTGATATGTAAAGGTTGTCCTGGCGTATGTGTAAGGACCATGTCTCCTGGGTGGATGTAGTTTCCATTCTGTTTCAGGTGTACTTTCCCATTTTGGGCCTGTTGCAGATTAGGTTTTGTCCATGGAGAGACTTGTTTTCTGTTGTTGTTGATAGAGTTTCCATTTCTGGTGTTGCATTTGTAGGTTATTGCAGGATCGTCATCATTTGCGTCATCATCCTCGTTATCACTTTCTTGATAAAGTTGTCCATTTATAACTGCTCTCTCTAAAGGAACGAGACTTTTGTAATCAGGTGGCTCATTGTATACTGGCTCCGTCTGCACCTCCTTTGAGAACACTTGAAAGTCTGAAATTCTCCGTCCATTGAGGCTGGGTCTGAGGCTCTTACTAAACCGACGATACCTTTCAAGTTCCTTCGAGAGATTCTCCATTTCCTTTGACAACTCTTTGTTTCTGTTTTCTTGTTGATTGAGCTTCCTCTGAAGAACGGAATGATCTCCTTTCAGACGACAAATGTTATCTTCTGTTTTCATGTAGTCATGGATCTTCTCTTTCAGGGCTGTCACTTCTCTAGAAAGATGACCCGACTTTGCCTCCTCTTCCTTCAGCTTCACAAGTAACACTTTTTCTTGGTACATTCCTGATTTCTCAGCCAGCTTGTAGTTGGCCAGTTCCATTTTTACAACTTCAAGTTCTTCGGAAAACATTTTGGCTTTCTGCTGCTCATTGTAATATTTTTTCTCCAGGGATTCGAACTCATCCTCTGTTTTCATGAGGTCATCTTCCATTGCTTTCATTTGCTTCAGGGTATGTTTTAGCCTTTCGACCTCTTGCGTGAGTTCTCGGATTTTGTTGTTTTCTTGGTAAAATGCTTCTGATGGCTTACCTTCTTGTTTCATTTTGTTCTTCAGAAAGTCTTTTTCAATAGATTCAAGTGACTGAAGCTTTTTCTTCAGGACCGTAACCTTGGACATTAGATCGTTCCCCTTCTCTTCTTCTGCTCTTAGCTTGCACTTAAGATCTTCATTCTCCTTTGTGATTATGTGCATCTTGTCTTGCAATTCTGCCTTGGACTTAAGAGACTTCTTGCTTTCTTCTATGAGTTTCTCTGTGATAGTGGTCACTTTGTTTTGCTCCTGCTGGAGTTGTGTGTTGGCTGATTTTAGCTTCTCCTCCGTTTGCCTAATTTTCTCTGTTAGTGATTTCCTTTCCTCCACAAGCATCACCGTCAAGGTCTTTAGTTTGGTTAGGTCTTCTTTGAGTATATT